>JAVIWC010009370.1:0-131324 GCA_031894815.1 Creontiades dilutus | reverse complement strand
ACACCTTGAGGGTTCCCAGTTGGAGTCAAGGACCCGAATGTTATTGTCAGGTGGAAATGCACCTTTCGTCCTGCTCGTAGCTGACGTTATTACCCTATTACCCCATTTCTCGTGGAAGTCTCGTGATGAAACATACTCGGCAAGTTCTTTTCGTACAAGTAATGCCGATTCCGAAATACGGTGTTCTTCTTTCAGCTACAGCAAAACTAAGTCAATTACCCACCTCAGTTTATATCACAACTTATCATCATTAGCAACCAACCACACGTCTTGTTTCACACATTCATTCAAGCTTTCCATTTCTTATATTTTTGATTAACAACCGAGCTGTCCCCATTCCTGTTTGACTTTCCATTCGAATGAGCTTTTTGCAGAATTCCATATACCCTGTAGCACCCATATGTCGAAATCCGCAGAAATTCGGCCAATTTTGAACCAGTCTCGAAATTAACAACATTTGCTAGTTGAATGGTTCAAGGTACCTACATGTTCCGATTGGAATTGAATCAAATTTCACATTTCCTGTCTACTTCTAGCTCAAGAATGATAGTTCATGCATTTATTGTGGAGATTGTCTGTAAATAGGTTTCATTTACAATCATAACATCCACTTTGGTGTAGCGTTTTAGACTCCCTGAATAAATTTATCAACATAATACGTTATTATCAAATGAGAAACACTTGGCTTAAGGAGAGAGATAGTGAACTATTTCAAGTCAAGTAACCTTTTCATTCTATTTTGCAATGAACACCAGGCATCTTTGGCTATGGACTCTAGTTCAAAATGTTAGCTCAAGATGTACATGTATGTTTTCATCTAAGACTTCAAATGCTCTTTAACATTGAATTCTCGCAAAGCAGTTTCACCGCCCCCAGTTCTCCAGGAATCGAAGGATTCAAATGAGCTTTCTGCTGAATTCCATATACCCTGCAGCATTCATATGTCCAAATCTGCAGAGATTCGGTGGATGTAGATCCAGTCTCGCAAGTACCAACGTTTGCAAGTTAATTCGTTCAAGGTACTAATTGGAATTAAATCGAATTTCCCGTCTACTTCAAGCTCAAGATGGTTTTGTGTGGTAGTTGTTTTATTAATGGTGGAGATTTTCTGCAAACAGGTTTCATTTACAATCACAGAATCCACTTGGTCAATTCTACCCATACATGAATCGAAGATTTCAGAGTTTTGGAGTTCCTCTTTCTACGTACTACCTCGAGTCAAGTATTTGCATCCTATTTTACAATGAATGCCAAGCAACTAACTGAAATGGCAATTGATCCTTGTTTTAAACATTCATTCAAAATTTTCACGTCTGTTTTCATATTTATCTTCAAATGAGCTTTTTTATTAAATTTAAATGCCCTCAGAACATGATTGCATTTCATATGGGTAACCCTGTAGCTTCCATATGACTATCTCGCCAAAAGTTTGGCCCATACCTGCTTTCCAAGAGGATGATCCAGTATGTATGTAAGTACGTCAAAGTTCCCAAGCCACTTCTCCTCAAGGTACCACTTATTGTATATGGTAGAGCGAGTCAAGGTATCAAGTATATAAAGTGAAAAATTGAGAGTGTGATGTGAGAGTGAGTTCTCGTGGAAATCTGTAGACGAAACACACTTGGCAAGTTTTGCCAACTGTAGTAGATTACGAAATTCATTGCTCATCGTTCTGAGAGATCAGCAAGTGAACTTAATAAATTAAAAATACACGAGTGCTCGTCAACATACAACATAAATTATCACTAATCCGATTTCTCAAAAAGGTAATTACAATAACAGTTATTTGAGCTGATTCGATAGTCATAGTATATAAACATGTTGACGCTCTTCTTAGATATAATTTCAATGGAATTTCGTGTTCAAGTTTCCCTTTTGAATCGAGTCTTCAAAACTCATGTTATATATTCGGGGCAGTTTTTCCACTTTATCTCGTTGAATTTCAGTTGTTGTATTCATAGATTTCTACGTCGTGTCCTTAACCACTGTATTATCTACCTGACAATGAAGGCAACTTGCTAACAACTCTGCATTGAAACGAAAAACAACATTTTTGTGCAATTCCAGCTGGGCGTAGGGCTAAATCACGACGGATTTCCATTTCAATTTTTGATTTTGCTAGTAAAATGTCACGGTTCATTGCTATTAATCATCGATATTTGATGGCACTGAACCTAATTTTGGTGTATTATTCAATAATAAACCATTGCAATCGCTCTTGAAAAAAAAAATCTTAAAGCCCCCTGAAAATTTCACGGTTTACGTTTCAAAGGGTGTAGAATCCGAATCTGCAATAAAAAAATTTTCTTTTCTCCCAAACGGCTGAAGCAGAAAAGCTGAAATTTTCAGGAAAAATCCATGTTGGTCCGACGATGCCCCGATTCTTGAGCCAGCTCTCTCACTTAATTTGAAGTGCCCTTTAAGGGTTTTCAAAGTTTTGTAAAATCCCTGAAAACCTCAAAAAAAGTCAAGGCGGCCTAAATTTGAACACTTTTTGAAGAACTCCCCACGAGGAATCGAATGAGCCCTTCCTCAGGTTCGTAGCTCAAAGCATTCCCGATATACGGCCCTATTAATGGTGCCAACATTTGCGTTTTTTTGGTTTATTATCGTTTTTGTTCTGATATCAGTAACCTAGTGATGTAGTAATGTGGATACTGGAGTGAACTCCTAAAAGGCTTTGTAGCCGATACACTGGTTGAAGCATTCTAATATGCACGAAACGCTGCAAATTCTTTCACAGGTGATAGAGCAATTATTGCATTTCAGGAGATATGCATAGAGCACTTAAATCGGTTCTTAACCAAAATACCTATTTGGATTGATCAATTGATCATATTTGTGTGCCTCCTGAAATTCAATAATCGCCCTATCACCTGTGAAACACGCACACTCCAAAGCTCAGTAGAAATTCAAATCATGAACGCAAGCCAATTGAATAATAAACCCCAGTGAAAAAATTTGCAGCGTTTTTCTCCTAAAAGTCAAGTCTTTGCTGGCAATCTCATGGAAAGTAATGGTTAAGTTGCATTTTACTTTCATTATGTCTCACATCTTGCTTCGTGGATTAACTGGTTATTTGGTTTTAAAGGGCACAACCCTTGAACGCCCGTTTGATATGTAAGAATGAAATGATACAAGAAATTATTAATCATATATTTAGAAGATAATATTGATGAAATTCTTGTAAAATTATAAATTTTCGCTCTAGGGATGGAGATTATTGAAATACTATCTCACAGCAGTTATAATTAAGATGGACATCTAATTTTTTCTGGGAGATCTAGAAGGCATTGCAGAGAATGGAGTCACAGTGATCAGCTGAAGGGCTCCTGTGGCTTATTTCGTTCCTAGTCGATAAATGAAGCTTTTTTATGGCACCAAAGTTCGAATAATGCATCACAGACTTCGTCTAATGTACATAGACAAGTGACTTACTTGGAGGGATTAAATGTCTTACAGAAATAATAAGGCTCTGTGTAATAATTTGAAATGGTTTTGTCGAATCCAAAGGCCGAGGAGAAAAAACTTCATCTGATTGTTTTATTTATTCACTGGACGATTATCAAAAGAACAGCACGATCTGTGAATCAAAGGAGAAGTTCCGTTTGAACCAATAGAATGCAGATTGGAGCACGAAACTCGATGACGGGACAAGGACAGCTGCGTCATCGTGGGCCGATGGGAAGAAAAAGGTTCCCGACGCACTCTTGATATTTTGAAGTCTCGAGGTTAATGAGTTATCTTCAGATGCAGGAAGCGTTTCAGTGAAGAGGCAGTAAACAATAATGACGAATGGTATGATCGAGGCTTGAATGGTGTAATGAGCAATATCCTTGTAGTTTACCTTTACCTGCTATCCAGAGAGATACCGGCATAAGACATGAAGATGAGATGAGTTCTCGTATTTACAGCGGAATAACGTCTAGGATCGGCCTCCAGACGGGGAAGGTGACAGCGACAAGCCATTTATGTCGCCACATGACTGAGAAAAGTTATGATCACCAGTTCTAACAGCATCCGACCACCAAGGGAACGCTTTTGTCATTTTCACATGTATCTATACCTTTTTGAGTCAAATTCAAAGTTTTTGAAAGAAATTCAAGGTTTCCCGAGTCAAATCCATGGTTTTCCTAATTCAATAGTTACTAAAAAGTTTTTGAGTGGTGGTATTTACAAGAAACAATGGGGAACAGAGAAAAAATGCATGATCTTTAATTTGACAGGGGACCAGAGGATAGGAAGATGGAAGGACAAGAGGACATGTGGAATGGAGAACAAAGAGACATGAGATCGGGGGACACAGGAACAGGAACCAATGGTCTGGAGGACAGGGAGACATGAGATTGGGGGACAGATAGGCAGAGGGGATGGTGGACAGAGGAAAAGGTGGAGTTTAAGACAAGAAGACATTAGAAGGGGAACAGAAGGACAGGGGACATGGTTCTGGAAGACAGGAATAATGGAGGACAGGGGGGCATGAGAGCATAGGACAAGGAGCCAGGTGGGGAAGGGGATGGAGAGCAAGAAGATACGATAACGGGTAACAGGGACAGGGAACAATGAATCTGGTTCCCCCCTGGGATTGGTATAAATCCAAAGTTGTTTTAAAAGGGAGGAACCCAGCACACCGTGCATACTTCTTCCTTCTCCCTGCAGCAAGGAGATAAATTTCTGGTAGGATACCATAGGAAACTTACCCACAGTCAAAAACCTGACGACACAAGTACCTGTGGAGCTGGACGTTCTAGCTCGCCCTACCAACTGAGCAGATTGGTACCCGAGTTATTGGCAAGCCACATAACTCACATGTCGGCACATCTCAGAAAGACAAATCTACCGGAGGCTTGGCCTTCTAGCCTGGGTGATCAACCACTGCCACCACGAAGCCAACCGCTATCAGGGGGCAGGCAGGTGACTTTTGCTGACGCGATGCATCGGTAGCCTGGAGGTTCCCAGTGAAATTTACCACTAAACTGATCATCTCACATAACAGAAGCCAAATCGATTGCAGGCAATCCACAAGGAATGTGGCCCTGTATCTGCCGATTTATTCTCAACACCACCGTAGCGACGTCCAATAATTATGGATGATAGAGGAAGGGAGACTGTGGGAGGCTATCCTGAGTTGGTCATGACCAACTCTGGCTCAAGCATGGAAGATGGGAGGAGGGATGGAGGACAAGAAGACATGATAATGGAGCATAGGGAGGCAGAGAGCCAGGAGAACCTGTGGAATGAAGGACTGAGAAACATGAGAGCGAAGAACAGGAGGACTTAAGGACGAGGGATAAAGGAATTGGAAGACAAATATTTGCTACCCCCATCAAAAGTGTTACTTTATATTAAGAACGCTGCAAATTCTTTCACTGGGGTTTATTATTGAATTGGCTTGCGTTCATGATTTGAATTTCCACTAACCTTTGGAGTGTGCGTGTTTCACAGGTGATAGAGCGATCATTGAATTTCAGGGGATATGCACAGAGCACGTAAATCTGTTCTCAACCAAAATACCTATTTGGATTGATCATTTGATCATATTAGTGTGCCTCCTGACTCAAAGGCGATTGAATAATAAACCCCAGTAAAAGAATTTGCAGCGTTTTTTTTTTTTTTTTTTTTTTTTTTATGGTTATCAGAATGCTTCAACCCGTGTATCGGCTACAAAGCCTTTTAGGAGTTCACTCCAGCATCCACATTACTACATCACTACATCAACAGGTTACTGATATCAAAACAAAAACAATAATAAACCGAAATAATTCAAATGTTGGCACCATAAATATGGCCATACATCGGGAATGGTTTGACGTAAGGACCTGGGGAGGGGCTCATTTGATTCCTCATGGAAAGTTCTTCGAAAAGAGTCCAAATTTGGGCCGCCTTGACTTTTTTCAAGGTTTTCAGGGATTTTACAAAACTTTGAAAACTTTTAAAGGGCACTTTATATTAAGTGAGACAGCTGGCTCAAGAAGTGGGGCGTCGTCGGACCAACATGGATATTTCCTGAAAATTTCAGCTTTTTTGCTTCAGCCGTTTGGGAAAATTCGTGCGTACGGCGTACGGACGGAAAAATTTTTATTGCAGATTCGGATTCTACACCCCCTGACACGTAAACCATGAAATTTTCAGGGGGGGGGGGGGTTAGAATTTTTTTTCAAGAGCGATTACAATGGTTTATTATTGAATAGTAAACCAAAAATCATAGCTTATAGTTGGGTTTTAGAACGGTTCAATTTAATTTAACCTTTTAGATAACTTTGTGATAAACCGAGACAAAAATTGTTATTCAATTTGTTAATGACAATAGACGTTCTCAAAAACACGATTTCATTGAATAGAGTGACCTATATGTCCAAACAGCGTGTCGACTAATGTGGGTTACGAAGGGGTTTAGGTGATAATGGTCCAGGAAGATTCTTCCTTCTGGCCAAAAGGTGTCGGTACGTAAAGGTAGGAAATGTAAGTTTTCAAGGTACATTACACACTTCTCACGTGCTGACCGAATTACGTATAATTTTTCCCTGCAAGGATAAAAAGGCGTAGAAGCTCCCACTGGAAAGGTGTAACTCTTCGGTTAAACGCGAAAACGTTCCAACGATCTCTCAAAAACAGTCTAAAATGTGCCCTTGCTAATTGCAAATGGAAGATCAAATAGGAACATCTAGGATCAGTTGTGTCATGTCACTTCATATGTTCCATTAATTCGATCGCTCTCAATAACAGTCCATTGCAAACTTCGACCAAGAAAAGCTCGATTATTAGAGAAATATTTACCTATTATTCCCGTCTCGTGAAGTTAACTAAATTAAGTAAAATGACAAGATCCAATAAGAAATGGTTCATTAAGCATGCGGTAATGTTTATTTTGTACTTTAAAATTTTGTAATACATAATTTTCTTCAAATAAGAAATGCCGATATCTGGGGCCAACGGTGCAGTAAACATTCAGTACTAAACAGTGGTTCAACCTCAATAAGTGATAAACCCTGGATCCCTGTATATATTATTCGAAATTAACGAATGGAATGACTTGAATAAGTGTTGAAATGAAATGAAATTGTTTGTTGGTACATGCGTTCCGGCGTTACAAAGTCGACATACGTATACACTTTACAAATTCATAATGATAATTCATTGAAATAGTTTTTTAAAAAATGTAGAAAACATAAATATGACAAAAGCATTAAATAAAAGTTTCTGAAAACCAGATATAAATAATAATTGAGAAAAAATATAGCTTCTCTCAGCTATTGGTAGGTACGTACGCTTATGAAGGAATCCCTCATTTAAAAGAAAAATTCCTATTTTAATTATATTTACTAGAAGGAAAAGAAAATCCGTTTATCTACATGATGCCAGGTCTGTAGGTGACAGTAATCATAATCGAAGTTTAGATCGCTTTTCAAGAAAAAAGAGGACCTTTCACCAAGGAGGACAGGGCAGTCTCCCAAGAAGTGAAAACCGGAGACCAACTCTCCAGTGTTCCACATTGGACCGTCGTTACTTTTGAATTTCACAACGAACCCTGTGATACTGAGTTTTGCCGAGTATACTCAGGTTAGTCTCACTTGGATTATCAATTTCTTCATTTGGATTCCCAAGTCGGAGTTTACGTTGTAAGGAGGATTCTCAGGGTTCAGCGACAACCTATGGATTGAGCTGGAGGTGGACCTCTCCATATGTTCTCCATCAGCGCCCTCCCAGAACAGCCGCACCCTCACCAAAAAACTTTCCTGGTCGAAATTCTAATAGTCTTGACCTTTCCATATTCTTCATTCGTGAGACTTATCGAATGCTGCTGCCATTTGGCTGGTCCAGTTAACGAGTGTCCCCTTTAGAAGTATGAATACTATTCATTGAATAGTGAGAAGACCAAGGCAGAGCTTGGGGTACCTGTCGTCTTCCATTTTGCATAATTCAATCCACCAGTTTAGAGCCAGTTTTGTAATTCTCACCTCAAGATGAGGCACCACTAACCCTGAGTAGGAGTGTCAACCTCATTAAGAAATACCCTGGATAAGAGGGATCACCTACATGAGTGGTATAACCTGGATAAGTGGTTCAACCACTTCAAGTTTCATTAGTGGTGGTCCACTACTAACTCCGAACTTGAAAGAAAAGTTGAAGTTTGCTGTCTTGGTCAATTGATAAAGTTTCGTCATTGAAAATATTACCCTAAATCAGAATGATGAATCATTACTCATTTTGGTTTACTATTCAATAATAAACCATTGTAATCGCTCTTGAATAATAAACCCCAGTGAAAGAATTTGCAGCGTTTTTTAACTCAATACTCAGTTTTTTTTGGAAATGTCTCCGAAATGCATACACATATTTCTGTGAGAGATATAAAAATATTCGATACCTTCTCCTTATTGGGTAAACTTGTTTGAAATGAATAGAGCTTGACTATAGATGGCTAAGCACTTATACACTAGCGAACTAAGATTCGTTCACAAAGGTATATTCAATATCTTAATAAATGCTCACCTTTCGTACACTGCACCGGTCCTTCCGTTAATTATCCTCCGGGTAAATCGAATAATAATTACCCTAAATCGGCAAGTCTTTGTTCACCTGATGATGCCAGCACAAAAGCAACGAAATCCCTTCTCGGGCAAAGAACGGGGGAAAACGCCTCTTCGTCTAATTCCCCCTTTGTTGGCATCATAATGAGTTGAAAGCTCCCCCTGTTTTATTAATTACAACTGAGGTAGGTATTTCCGATCCCCTTTTCTAAAGCCGAGACCTCAAGAATTGATTTAGAGAGGCAGCAAGGCCGTTTTTCCTCCTCGGAGCCTGAAAACAAACGTGGGGTAGACTGCTGACGTAAGCGGTTTCCTGACGAAGGAGGAAAGCTGGAAGTGGTGCTGACTTTTAAAGCAACGGAAATTATGAGGATCAGCCGTAATTGCGGTTTGTCCGAGATGGGGATTTACCGCAGACGGACAGAATGTTACGGTTTTGCATTGAAGTCCAATCTAATAGAAACTACAAATGCCAACGCGCTACAGTTCACAAGATCAACTAGAAGACGTCAGTTGATTCGTGATGAACTAGATGAAATGTTTTTAAGCAAAAGTGGATGCACAAATGATTATAGCTGATCTTCAATGGAAAATTCAAGGAGAGAGAGGAACAGAAATGTATGAAATCCAAAAAACTCAATGCCTGGCTGCCACGAAGCTCCTCAAAATCATAATCCATCACTTCTCATCTAATATAAGGAAATTTAGAGTGTTTTTGGCAAATTCATCAACTTTTTGTACATTACCATCTTAAGCTAAGAAACATAGATAAATGGTACTTTCTTTCCTCGTATTTGGAGGGGCCGGCAAAGAAATGTCGTTCTGGTATTGCCAAGAATGATGAAAAACGTCTGCCAAGTGGGTGTGGCACATAGCTTCCTCTTATCCATGACATGACACTATAGATCATTGAAAATTATTATTGACTAAAGAACTTCGTTCAATTAGGCGAAGTAAATATTGAATTAGGGTGAATTTATTGTCATGCAGGGGCATAACTTGAGAAAATAAAGGTAGGCATGTTCAACTATTGAACAAACTATAAAATATAACAAATCCGAACAATCCCCGAAAATTTCATCGAAATCAGTCATGAACTCCCGGAGTTATGCGTGTAACAAGGATTTCCCGTTTGCGGATGCGCAGAGGCTACTATTGATCCAGGGGTCATGAAACCTATAGGAGACCATCTACACCCCAACCCACACAATCCCTGAAAATTTCATCAAAATCGGACTATAACTTCGTGTAGTTTTGCCCGTAACAAGGATTTGCTGACAGACAGACACACAGACAGTCAGACACACAGACACACAAACAGACACGGAGCCAAAATTGTTCAGAAAGGTCTAAAACGCAAAATGTGAGTGGAATTTTTGATTTTGGAGACAAAAAAATTTTCACATTCCGAAAGTGAAAATAATGCTTCCGCTACCTTGGTAGACTCGGAAGCAAAATGAGCCCTTGCTACATGGTTTCACGAGACAAAATTGTCAGGAGTCAGACATCAAGGGTTTTAGTAGGTGGGCATTGCATGCCTGTCTGGAAAGTGTTAAATATGGCCACTATAATACAAATCGACTTGAAATTGATATAAGATCTTTCCGTGACAATCAACCCGATTCGAGCAAGACCTGGTGTTTAGAAATCAGGTGTTTTTTTCAAGTTTGCAGAGGGAGCAGAAGTTATTCACGATATAATCGTGTCAAATGGATTGATTAAACCGTCCTTTCTGGATAACCACCCAAATTTGCGCGATATTGAATCACAAGAACGTGGGAAAAAGATTCTTGATGGGTTTAGATTAGAACGTGCTCACAGTGAAGTATCGAGTTGTGAGCAGTGGAACTCGAAGGAAACCTCCACAACCTAATCCTATCATTATTTTAATATTTCATCAAAATCAAGCGAAAATTGTAGAAAAACGCTGTCAATGAGTACCCCGTACAATGACACACTTTATCTAATATCTGTATAATCTCATTTAAACTGTATTTAGGTAATGTACTACATAACATTACTAGAGCAACTAAGACTAACGATTTGCTTGTTCGGTTTGGGATATTTAAGAAATCGTTTTAGCCGAATCATTAAACGAAGGCTTAACGAATCCTGCAAAACAAATGAACAAACAGCGGTGTTGTTCAGCAACGCATTTGGAGCATTCAACCGCATTCAGCTCAATGGAAGGGGCAACTATTTCATTCCATCACCTCACAAGTTTAGGCAATGTAACACATGGCGAAGTCCAGTATACTTGGATCAGGGATTGACGTAGAAGGGCTATCTAATACAGGAATAACGAACCTCTATGTAACGATTTGCAGCGTTTTGGATTATGAACGCCTTAAAACTTCATCATAACAGACTTCACTAAGTTTTCTTTTAAGGTTTCATTATTGTATGTTATAAACCAAAATATTCACTCTACTCGCAAAGTCTAGTTTTATGTTGGAGGCAAAAGTTCGAAACCATTCTGTAAACTTTGACGAGAATTTTAGTAATCGCGATTTTAGCTCCAATACTGGAAGTGAAGAAGCAAAAGTTCCCGCAAATGTAGCCATCACCGCTGGAAAAGACCCATCAGTGTCGAAAGGGGAAGCTGTAGTAAGACGGCCGAGAGAAGGCCGGAGTCAGACGATAATAGCTCCCCCTCGACGGCAAATGGCCGAGAATTGCAGGTGCATTTTCACCTTCGAAAAAAACCGGGTCCCATTCAGAGGTGCAACCAGACCTTGTGAGGGCGAAACGAAAGATTGGCCACAATGGAAACGTAATATCTCGGAAGGAGATAAGAGAATTATGGGAATGTTGCGGAGAAATAGTGTAACTGAAAATTTCGGGGGAGGTGTCAGAAAAGTTTCATAGGGTTTCAGCAAGACCGCATGTGCAGATTTGGTTTTAGCGTTTTCACTGGCGAACCATTGCAAATCAAGATATTCTAAAAAACGCTGCGAATTCTTTCACTGGGGTTTATTATTCAATGATTCGTGATTTGAATTTCTACTAAGCTTTGGAGTGTGCGTGTTTCACAGGTGGTAGAGCGATTATTGATTTCAGGAGACATGCATAGAGCTCGTAAATTTGTTCTCAACCAAAATACCTATTGGGATTAATCAGATGATCATATTTGTGTGCCTCCTGAAATTCAATAATCGCTCTATCACTTGTGAAACACGTACACACCAAAGCTTATTAGAAATTCAAATCATGAATCATTGAATAATAAACCCCATTGAAAGAATTTGCAGCGTTTTTTTTTTTTTCAAAAGCGATTACAATGGAAAAATATTCTATTTGAAAATTTTAAATTTCGTAAGACGGAGCATGCATATCAGAATGCTTCAACCCGTGTATCGGCTATTAACCCTTTTAGGAGTTCACTCCAGTATCCACATTCACTACATCACCAGGTTACTGCGATCAAAACAAAAAAAAACTGTTGTTTTTGTTTTGATCGCAGTGACCTAGTGATGTAGTGAATGTGGATGCAAATGTTGGCACCATAAATCGTGCGATACATCGGGAATGGTTTGAGCTACGGACCTGGGGAGGGGCTCATTCGATTCCTCAAAGAAATTTCTTCAAAAAAAGTCCAAATTTAGGCCGCCTTGACTTTTTTTGAGGTTTTTAGGGATTTTACAAAACTTTGACAACCCTTAAAGGGCACTTTAAATTAAGTAAGCTGGCTCAAGAATTTGGGCGTTGTCGGACCAACATGGATTTTTCCTAAAATTTCAGCTTTTTTGCTTCAGCCGTTTGGGAGAAATCGTTCGTACGGAGTACGGCGGACGGACGGAAAATTTTTTATTGCAGACTCGGATTCTACATCCTTTGAAACGTAAACCATGAAATTTCCAGGGGGGGTTAGAATTTTTTTTTTTTTTTTTCGAGCGATTACAATGGTTTATTATTGAATAATAAACCAAAAACCGCTCCATTCATTATTTCTGTACTAGAATAACTTCGCTAAGTACATAAGATTTAGTCAACGGTACATTATCTAAACTCCAAATCTTGTAATTGCCGTCTAGAAGTCATAGAAAAAGAACTATATATAGGTTGTCCCAGGACTTATGCACAATCCGACTCCTACGTGTTCTGCAACTCACTTCCGAATAAAAATGCCTAGTAATAACCAAAAAATTAGTGCCAAAACAATTAGGTAGTAGATAATAAACAGAATGTTTACTAGATAAAGAAGGATCAGTGACAAAAACAATATTATCTAACAATATTTTTTCCTCATACTATCCGACGTGTTCGCTAGGGTGTGAGTTGTACACAGGAGGAGTGTGACTCCTCCCTTGCTGCTTCAGAAGCATTACCATTGGCAAAACCGTGCACAAAAATCATGTCAACATACTCACTTGTGGTATAGCTACTCAACTGAAAGCAAATCATCGTAAATGAACTGAAACAATAGTTGTCTCTCGGATCTTCGATTATCCTGACTTTGGCTGGACAGCTTGGGAATGCCGTAGACGCTGATCACAAACGAACGTTTTCAATCATTAAATTCATTTTCATTTTTTATTTTTAAATAATTATTTTTCAATTTATATCTTAACAATCTTGTTTAAACTCTAACTCTTTGTATGAACTCGATTTGAACATTGCAACACCCAATGCTACGGCGAAATCACATTGGGGTTGATAATACACGGCGCACAAGCAACCCCTCCTTCAAGACCGGGGGGTCGTGCGGGTCATTGCATATCCTAACCCCTGACCATGCCAATGCCTCCTCCGTAGCTTTCCCAATTTTCAAACGTTAGGTCTTTTTTAGTTATACAGGGTGTCCCAGGAGTTATGCACAATCCGACTCCTACGTGTTCTACAACTCATTTCCGACTGCGATGAGTCGCATTCATCTTCAAGACTTTTGGGAAAACCTCAATTTTAACCGAAAACATACGTCTTTCTGCATTTAAACTCCATTTCCTTAACTGTAAATATTTTTAAAAACAAAAACGACTACATCGTTGGAAAGCTGACATTTCGGCGCATGTTTTACGAGGCCCGCACAGTTCTGCGTTGAGCATTCATGGGGTTTCTAGGCGAGATGAAAAACAGGCGATTTCAAGATTTTGACAAAACTGCCATTTCGCGCAGCAATTGCACACCTTCAATGCAATCAAAAAAAGTTTTCTGATATCAAATAGAAAATTTAACGCTCTTTCCAACGGTGTCATAAAATGTGAGCTATCTCTAAAATTGAGGGAGTTATGACAGTTTTAATGACATAAGATCGAAAACACGAAAAAAATCTTAAATCGCCAATAGCTCGGAAACGAGCCCTCTGGCAAAAAATTGCTAAGAGGCCTTTTCTTCGGAAATGAGTTGTAAAACACGAAGGAGTTGAATGGTGCATAACTCCTGGGACACCCTATATATCAGCACGTCAGATCTATTAGCCATAAGCATTTCAGCTGTGGTCTCCATAACTTGTTACTTAACGTCAGGTGTCCAAAGACAGACTTGACTTTGTCTTGAATACAACTACGTGAACATCAATAGTTTCTTTGCACGAAACAGAAGCTTATACCGAAATTTATAACTCATGAAGCTCCACACGCGGGACCATGAGCCATTCCACATCCCTTGCATGGCTGGATAAACCTCAATGTACCTTAAGTCATCATTTATATGGATATTAGAACAGAAAATGGTCTTTGGACTCATTCAGAGAATTTAGGTCACTCATCTGGTCAGTATGTAGCTTCGATGCGCTAGGTGAGGTATCCATCAAATGTCAACATTTCCTCGGGTAGAGGAGAAAATATGTCTCATTTAACCGATCGGGAGTCTCAGAGGTTCTCTAACCAATTGCAACTTCCTAGAGTGAACAAGGTAGAGTCTTGGTGACAATTTCCTTTGCACAAGAAAACCTGAATTTACTTATTTGTAATCCTGATCTCTTAATCTCTCCTTATATCCACATCCTAGTCAGGCGACAGACAGTTCAAGTTCGATGTTCGCGTGCGAGCTGAGTCCAATCTTGTTTTTGTAGAGGTTCGTTCGATAACAGACATCAGGTATCTCGGAGAATTACGTGGGAAGGGCTCAGCCACCATAACCGCTGTACGTGCGCCAATCTTCTCTCCAGCGGGAACAATACAGGGAAAAAGAGTCCAAAAAGTCGGTACAGCACCTTCATCCTGTCTTACATGATCCTATGTTAGAGATAATTTCGAATATCATTAATTTTAAAATGTTGAAACACGTCTGTACATGAAGACATTTGAAACTGATCACTAATTATAACAGTTTGGATTTTATTTTATTTTATTTTTTCGAGAATGAGTTGTTATCATTAATGTAATGCTCGTATAAAACGGTGTAATATGTCAAAAAGAGGTTTATTATAGCTGTAGTTGATAGCTTTTCTACATAAATCACTTTTCTATACTAAATTTATTACATTATTGTCAAAACATTTCATTATCTAAACTCTAAATTTTGTAATTGCAATCTAAATGTAGCAGTAAGAGCTCTAGATATTTTAGCAATGTAGATAGATTAGGAGCGATGTTAGCCGCAAGAGCCCTTCAGCTGATCACTGAGTTTCCTTACCTTGTAATTGATTTCTAGAATGGTCGTCTCAAATATAACTCCTTGAACACCAACGTTTTCGTATATATCCGAACAGGCTCATCGATGGGGACTTGGATTGATGCGATCACCTGGCCACAATCTAAATGATTGAGCGGTACAGGACTAAATTACCAAACCAAGTATGCATTCTCACAAAGTTACGTCCAATATAAATCCAGTCCCGAAATTCATAAAACCATTATTCTTCTCCTTTGACTAACATGAATATCGAAATATCAAAATTATTCTCTCATATTTCTGTTTGTGAAATTTCCTGTAAATTTAATTACTATGTAGTTCAGTGAAACAATTATAGTCACTTGCGTATGAAATATATTTAATTCAGCAAACAGAAGTGGGGGAAATAAAATTCCAAACATTTTGTCAACAATAATTAACGTCACAACACTAAATAAAAACGGTGTAAAATTGAACGTTGTCTATATTTCCACGAGAATAACACAGCCCCACAAAAAAAAAAGATCCGTAAAGTAGACTAGGGTATGAACTATTAAATATTTCAGATTTTACTCTCTTTTCTTGTGATATCTCTGTGGTATCGAAAGAATTGAGGGACCTTGGAGGAGACCTCAACAAAGTTTGAAAGCCTTTTCAAATATTGTATTCAATTTCAGCGAACCTGGAAAAACAGAAATCCTTACCTTATTCGGCTTGGGGCGAAAAATCGAATTACAACCCCTAGGAGGAGGTGTTTAAGGGAAGAAGAGGTGTCTACGGACTCTTGGAAGTTCAAATTTGAGCTCAGGAACCCAAAAATACATAGAAATCCATACCCCATACCCCATGAAAGACTTGGCGTAAGAACTCAAATTTCAACCCCTCGAAGGGGGAGGGGGGTGATTGAGGGGTTAAGATGTGCCTACAGGCTCTTGGAAGTTCAAATTCGACTTCAGGAACCTCAAAAACATTGAAATTCACTCAAATTCTAACCCCTAGAAGAGGGTAGCGGGGGGGTGATTGAGTTAGGGGTAGTTTCCCCAAGTACTCTCCTTGTCTGACGTTAAAAAAAATATATAGAAATTCCCTTGAAATGATATCGTACTTCATCCCAATCTCATGATTCAAAAACAAAGTTCTGACAATAATTTAAGGGTAGTTTTTTGGCCATAGCTCAAAATTTTGGGGGTCGGGTGATTTTTGGATTTTGGATTCGAATTCAACATCGAAAAATACATACCCTAGTCAATTTTATGGATCTTGACACTTTTTGTTTGTGAGTGTGGGGTTGTATGCACATTATTTTCGTGGAAACATAGACAACGTTCTATTTTACTCCGTTTTTATTGAAATGGGTTTCCATAACTTCGTCGGGAGTGACTTAGTCCGTATCACAACACTAACTTTTATATTACGAGAACACACTCCTTTTTCCAAATACGGATAAACAATTGTAATGAGACAATTTTGACATTCATGAGAAGAGATTGCTTGCCACGGAGCAATGTGGTTACCCAGTTACGTCTAATATTGAGTTCCTGAGGATTGTACGCAACCTTTTTTTCACTTTTCATTATTTTCATTAATTTTAATGGCAAAGCACTCATTGATTGTTTTACCAGGCATCACTGTGGCATGACGACTCTCAGGCAAATCAGAGTTTCTTCGAACGACAGATGTCTGATGATCGTTGACTCGCAGGTTGAGGGCTGTTTCAGCTCTGAGGACGTAAAATGCAGGACATTTTTTACATTCATTGATGTTTTCGTTCAGCCGATCCTTTCCATTTCTATGAATTGGGACAGGAACAGTTCGTCCTCTACGAGGCAAACCTTACATCTTCTCTTACGACAAGGATCTAAACCTCTTGCAGGTGGAGCTGTCTCATGGGAAACCTGCCTATAAGACAAACTAACAATTGTTTTTTACAGTCCCTTTGTACTAGAACAAAACTGTTACCAAAATACTGATGATGGTCCTGTAGGGATACTGTATGTACTAGCCTTTTTGTAAAATTCGATTTCAAAAGAAAGTCTTGAAACGTATGTCCATTGCAATTATATCAGTTGATTCTATCCTCACAGGATACCTGGCGATTTTTACTACCAATATCAAAGCCTATTCACATTTATATTCCGGTTGGAGTTCTTTTTTCTGTTGAAGTTCTAGCCCTTAGAGTGAGTGAGTTAAGCGATACGGCTGTACTCATTCGATTAATTAGGGGATGTCTATCAATAAGGAACATAAAGGTATTACTGTTATTAGAAAAAAACGAGACAGTAGACCTCTATGGTTCTACAGCCAGATCATTTAAATGATTAATTTTACACATATAAGTACCGAAGATGAAAAATTGCCTATGCAACCTACAAATATGGGATTCTAGCTCAGAAGAGGGGAGCTAGTAAACAGAGATGAAAGCTACGGCTGTGGGGAGGGGGTGTGGCAGGTACACGAATGACCCCCTCGGGCGGACGGAAAAGTGGTGATGCCGGGATAACAAAGGGCGGAAGGAGCCCACCCGAAGGTTAGTTGAAGGAGTTTTGAGCGGGAGGGGGGCGGAACTGTCGGGTCGGTCGCTAAGAACTGGATTGTACTCCTGTTAATCATTTAAATTACAAAATGTTCCACATTCTGATTTTTTTTAAATGTCGCCCCTTTGATTTTACCTTTCAGAATAGACTGACAAGCGTTGCCGACAATCCAGTCCCAAATACACTCTAGTTGTGATTTATGAACCAAGTTTCGTTAACTTTGATTTAGTAGCTTTAGAAGTTTTCTTTTTTCTTGGTCGATTACAAAGGTTCATTCTTGAAAATAATAAATCAACATGCATGTTGACGATTCCAAGCACTTATCTCTTCTGGCCACCAATCTGACGATAATCGAAAAACATCAGCTAGTAATATTTTCAATAATCTCTTTAGAGGCGAGGAAGAAAAAGGTTTTTGTCTGCAGGGTCTATTTCATAATAGCGTAATGTTAGCGTGGAAATCATTGGGATTTTACACAATCCATGAACTGAGCTACCGGCATTAGCATGTTCTTCGAATTGAGAACTATACATTTTATTACCTAAGGTAAGGTCCGATTTCCTCGAAGTTCCAGACCCCCGAAAACCCGTTTCGGTTCATTCGTTCCCATTGTCGAACGGTGATTTCTAATTCGGGCTACCCTGCCTACGCTTCCATTCGCGTGATTTTTCTCTCATTGATGCTGACAATGGAGAATAACTTTATCCATCGCCGTCGGACACTCCGACTGTGACGTAAAAGGGCGGAAGCCGAATCTGTGTTACCCGGTCGTTATCGGCCCTTCTGACAACTAGCTCGCGCCTTTTCGTGTTCAATCGTCCGTCGGATTTCAGGGAAGGACACGTCATGTGTCACGAGACAGTGGAAGTCGCATCGCATTACGGGGTGATTCCCAGTCAGTTTTCAGTTCCTGACATTTAAAAAATTTAAATGTTTCTTTTGCTAGGTTTTGGATGGGAGGTTTTATAACTTAATTGGCCTCCCTGGATGTCATTCTGATGCTCAGCCACTCAAGATATCCCACAAGTGATAGAGCGATTATTGAATTTCAGGAGGCACACAAATATGATCAACTGATCAATCCAAATAGCTATTTTGGTTGAGAACAGATTTACGTGCTCCACGCATACCTCCTGAAATTCAATAATCGCTCTATCGCCTGTGAAACACGCACACTCCAAAGCTTGGTAGAAATTCAAATCATGAACGCAAGCCAATTGAAAGAATTTGCAGCATTTTTTATAACTTCCTAAAAATCTTTCTGTACATTGTTGATTTGTCAGAAATTCAACAGTATCTTCGTCTTTATGCCTATGTTCATTTGGTTGTGTAATAGAGGACTACAAAAATAAATTTAAAAAACATTTTAAGCAGGTTTGTGTTCATAGTTTTTCCTGCTTCAGCTAGAAATTGTAGGTGTGAGAGAGAAAACGGAACAGCTTCTTCCTTCTTCTTTTTGTTCCTTTTTTTTTAGTTTATTTTTTATTATTTTATTTTAGTTTTTTTTTTACAACGCCTCAATGGGCCTTATCAATTTTTACATTAACTGTTGGATACCATTCTTATACATATATATCCTTAATCACAATGGAACACTGGTAGGATTCCCCCACATAGTAAATTGAATATTTTGTTGTTGTGGATGTTCAATATCTTGATCACTAATCTGTACATTTTTAGATGAACAATACTTCTTCATAAGGATACATCTACAAAACTATCCTGCTGCTATAAGCCAACGATATGCAATGAGGAAAGTTGTGCATTTTAAATAACGTACCCAGTTCCATGTCTCGTAATTAATTTTCCCCATTCACACATACTCAATATCAGGATATCTTTGATTGATTAAAGTTGTTTGATGAATAACCTTTAAACGATATTGATGGTTTTATTGACCATTATTTTACACTGGATACATTTCATCGGGCGAATTTAAAACGTTCGCAAAACGTACGGTTACGAAGGTAAAACTATTACAAAACTGGAATCGTCATTCACAACTTCAGCAAAGTGTGTCCTAGAAATTTGACGATCTCTTGGTGGAAATTGGAAAACTATTTTCGTCAAGAGGAGCCATTTTGAGGCATCAGATGATTTTTGGGGTAAGAAATGTAGAGTTGATGCGATGCTTTTAAATAGTCAATGTTGTGCTTGAGTTGAGAAATGTAGAATTTAACTCCAGAGATGATGATTTGACTTGGAAAATGTTGTTTCAGTTTTGAAACCCGGGGCTTAACTCGTCAAACGTTGTTTTTGAGTTGGATAATGTTCAATTTGACTCGAGAAATGATAGATTTGACTCGATGAATGATGAGCTTGGCTTGGGCAATCTTAAATTTGACTTGAGGAAAGATGAATTAGATTTTGGAATGTAGGACTTGAAAAATGTTGCGCTTGGGAATCCGGCATGAAAATTAAACTGGTGGAATTTTGTTGACTTTGACAGTTTGTGTGTGGGAAAATTCTCAATGAGATAATGTTGAGCTTGAATAAGAAAATATGTTGAATTTTCTTGAGAGACGATGAATATTTGATATCAGTTGAGAATGACGTGTTAGTTTAAGTAGGGAAACGTAGTGTACTAGGAAAATGTCCAGGTTGGGTAGTTAAATGTTGGATTTGACATCAGGAATTATGAATTTGACTGAATCAATAAGTTTCAGGGGCATTATGTTGACTTTCATTTGAAATTGCAGAATTTTATTACTGGGTAATAATAATTATTTACCTGACATAAGAGCGTCCCTATAATGCAGGCATTACTCAGCCAATATGTTTGTACTTGTATGAAAACTTCAAAACCACAAGAACTCCTGGCTCGATTAAACAATAAATATTACAAACTGTTATGACTCCAGACATAACACAGAACCTTATACAATTTCTCAGAAATTGTGTAGATTAACAGTTGATTTGATCGTCCAGCCACCCCGAAGCAGACCTATCCCACTTACAATTTCGTAATATACCTATGTGATGTACCGTGGCGAATACCCATGAAACTGAAGAACGAGCCAAAAAGAACTGCTTTTCCCGACTGGGGCAGCTCCCCACCGTGTGTGACCACGCAATAGGTCTCGCCCGAATTTCCGACGTTCTTTTTCTGCCCGTAACACTAGCGATCGTAGGGGGACCGGACGCTGTGAAGGCGGCTAAAAGAATCAAATCTACGTGATCAGACACATTTTTTGCCGAGATTCAAATGGAGACCGTGGGAAGGGCCCCGTGCAACCCAACATTGTATGCTTGGTGTTTTTTCTTTCAATGTGGTACGATTTTTTATACATTTTTTCAGTGGAGCAAGATGACTAGAGTTTTTTCTTTTGCTTCCTTGTTTACTATGAATTGCTTAACCGAGAAGCGTCCCACGGAGAGACAGGAAGTGTGTTACTCCACAGATGGAATTTTCATGTTTTTCATTCAAACTAGGGACGGAACATCGGTCCCTCACAATCGATTTTGACATCGAAACAATCAATGTCACCGATTAATCGCCCCTCCACGATCGATAATCGTCGATTAATCGATAATTTTAATCAATTTCACACGGCAACACAATTTTCAGCTAAAAAGACCAAAAATTCCAGTTCTCAATGTAATCAATATGCAATCAATCTGTTCGTCAATATGGGCAAGTGGGGTACCGTGAATTGTGTATCGTAGCGATACCAGAATGGATCCTTTCCTTTCTAGTCTAGTCGGGTCAAACCTCATTCTCTGTCTCTGGCGCCCAGTTCAAAAATTAAATAACATCCTGCAAAAATAGTTTTTATTGTAATTATATCCTGAGAAAAATGGAAGTTTGTAATTGATCAATCTGGGTATATAAGCGGTGTATCATAAACTATTTTTTGGCTTATTATTCAATAAGCATTGTAATCGCTCTTGAAAAAAAAAAATGCTAACCCCCCCTGAAAATTTCATGGTTTACGTTCAAAGGGTGTAGAATCCGAATCTGCAATAAAATTTTTCCGTCCCTCTGCCGTACGCCGTACGCACAATTTCTCCCGAACGGTTGAAGCATAAAAGCTGAAATTGGAAAAATCCATGTTGGTTCGGCGACGCCCCAATCCTTGAGCCAGCTCTCTCACTTAATTTAAAGTGCCCTTTACGGGTTGTCAAAGTTTTGTGAAATCCCTAAAAACCTCAAAAAAAAGTCAAGGCGGCCTAAATTTGTACTCTTTTTGAAGAACACTCCACGAAGAACCCTCCCCAGGTCCGTAGGTCAAACCATTCCCGATCTATGTCCCGATTTATGGTGACAACATTCGTGTTATTTTGGTTTATTATTGGTTTTGTGTTGATATCAGTAACCTAGTGACGTAGTGATGTAGTGATGTAGCATATGGATACTAGAGTGAACTCCTAAAAGGTTTTGTAGCCGATACACGGGTTGAAGCATTCTGATAATTTTCAGGAAGAATCAGAAAATCTGAAATTTTCAGGAAAACGCTGCAAATTCTTTCACTGGGGTTTATTATTCAATTGGCTTGCGTTCATGATTTAAATTTCTACTAAGCTTTGGAGTGAGCGTGTTTCACAGGTGATAGAGGCACACAAATATGATCAACTGATCAATCCAAATAGGTATTTTGGTCGAGAACAGATTTACGTGCTCCATGCATATCTCCTGAAATTCAATTATCGCTCTATCACCTGTGAAACACGCACACTCCAAGCTTAGTAGAAATTCAAATCATGAACCTGAATTTCCGGAATTTTCAGGAAGAATCAGAAAATCTGAAATTTTCAGGAAAACGCTGCAAATTCTTTCACTGGGGTTTATTATTCAATTGGCTTGCGTTCATGATTTAAATTTCTACTAAGCTTTGGAGTGTGCGTGTTTCACAGGTGATAGAGGCACACAAATATGATCAACTGATCAATCCAAATAGGTATTTTGGTCGAGAACAGATTTACGTGCTCCATGCATGCATATCTCCTGAAATTCAATTATCGCTCTATCACCTGTGAAACACGCACACTCCAAAGCTTAGTAGAAATTCAAATCATGAACGCAAGCCAATTGAATAATAAACCCCACTGAAAGAATTTGCAGCGTTTTTTCTCTTCGAATGCTTTTAATGATAGGTACTTATAATTCTGTGGACGTGGTCTGCAATGGGACTCTGTTTGAATCCAACTTGATGTTTTTTAATAAGTATTTCGAAGAATCAAGACTATTTTACTATCCAGCATTAACATTTGTTTCCGGATAATAATAGAAACATTATAACGTTGGTGTTACAATATTTAAGATTGTACCATCATAATAACTGTCCAGCCACTTTAAGGATTATGCTGCTGAATCCATCCAGGAGTATTTCAACGACACCGGACATTTAGGGTAAGGGCAAGCCTGGGTTGGTGCGGCCCTTGTTGATGCTATCTCTGGCTATGCCATCCAAACTCATTTCTCCTCCTTATTGTATTTTTGTGAGCTCAGCTAAAAACCCATCCAGTCATCAGCCATCACTACATTGGAGGAAGCAGTTGCCCAGAACACCGACCATATGAATGCCCCTCTTGTTAGGGACTTGGTGGTCATCCATTCCACTACCATGAAAGGAAAGCCTGTCCATGTTACCTCAGTTACTGACACCAGGACTGCACACCTTACCAGCTAATGGTTGCACCAATTATCTGTATCTGGGTTGGTAGTATATCTGCTAGATATGCTGCTGCTTGGAGAGAGCATCAACTTGGCACCTACTTTCTAATTGAAGCGAAGTCTATACCTATCCGAAATTGATCGCCTTCTTGAACTAGAGTCCACAATGGTGTCAGGATGGTATCCACTTTTCGAGGTTAAAGTGGGGTTTAATAACCAAGTTTTCCACCCTTTTCGTGCAGCTCATCCTTGTAATAAACTCAGGACAGCATTGTAACGGGCACATCCAGGTCGTAAAATTGAAGAACAACTCTGCAGTAAATGTGTTGCAACCTGTTGCACTGCTGAAACTTACTGTTCTTCCACCTTCGATAGTGAAGAATCAATTAAATAGACTGGTCGCATTTAACTTTTCTCCGACCCTTTTAACCTGTTGGGAAAGTTAAACGCCCCTCGCTCCACACACGGTGAGCTAACTCGATAAATCAACGATGCATTTTCCCCTTGCTCTTTAATAAACTTATTTCTCCGGGAGATAATGATGGAATTAGCTTTACCCCGTTACCGTCCGGTAAAGGTGGCATCCCTTCATAACTCAGTTCCGCCTCCTTTTTCCTCTCAAAATGCCAAGAACGTGCGAAGCAATAATCGAGGCACCGAGTCACTAAAGCGCTCCTTTATTAAATCTCCCCTCATGCACCGTCACATCTCCCTCCTACCAATTAACAGAAAAGCCCTTTTCCCTTTGTCGGGGCTACGGCGGTCGTTTTTACTTTCATGGCCGATGCGAGCGACCAAAAAAAATCGGCTCACAGCTTTCACTGAAGTTGACAGCTTGCGTTGATTTAATTTGATTAAAACGCGTTTCTGTTATATAAAAGCTGAACAATCGTTTCAACAATAAGTTACTTTTCGGTAAAATTTGTATTCTTTCATTTAAATGAATTTCATATAACAATTCCACCACGGGGAAACCTAAACCGTTCAGTTGACTGAATACATCACATGTCTCTCCGAATATATATTCCAATAAAAATTCCCTGTCAGTAAATGAATGAAGACCCCAAAAATGGGTAATTTTGGTGAAGTTTAACAAGTACAGAATGGTAATATGAATGGAATGAATTAGGATTCTGATTCGGGTTCTGGGTTAGAGGGGGTTGACATGCAATTCAAAGCAAAGTTCTCTGTGAAAGCTCCCAACTCATCCAACCAAGGATTCTTATTTATCCGAACTGAGGTAAAACTCCCAACTACGGAAAAACACATTTTTTGCCCTGAAAGGTGGAACAGACCATGTACAAGGGAAATAAGAGCTTATTCCAACTGGCATGAGCAGGCAGGATTAATTCATTTGTCTTTGTGGTTTATGTTTGGACTTCTATCCCGTTGGTCCATTTGTGACACGACTTATAACAAGGAGATGATGGAATGGACTAGTTGGAGACGTGGTTAAGATGACGGTAAAAAAAAAGAGGGAAGAGAGTGCTCTCATGTTGAAATAGTAGCAGAACAGGGGTTGGAGGGGGTTGACATGCCATTCTATAAAAGTTCTCTATGGAAGCTCCCAACTCATCCAATCAAGAACCCTTAAAACTCCCAACTATGGAAAAACACCTTTTTAGCTTTCACCAAGAGTTAATTCCATCTGTCATGAGCAGTCAGGATGAATTCACTGATCTTTGTGGTGTCCTTCAGGACTTGGGCCACTTTGGTTCATTCCTTGAACAACATACAACAAAAAGGTGATGAAATGAATTCGTTGCCCCTTCCAAAGGCAGAGGCGATAAGCCAGCAACATCCAGAGAAAACCTTTGAAGCTGAAATGCGACTGGTTTATTCTCGGTAGTATTTGTTTTATAAAAAACGGGATTAACTCTAAACGTTCGCTGTTCTGTTGGTTGGAATGTAAAGATAATATTATCTCAGATCTTTCTAAGAGTTATACAACATTGTATCCTGGGTATGCGATATTGACGTAGAACTTGAGTCCATTTTGTAGTAAGGAAGCCCTTCATTTTCGAAAAAGGCTGAGCAGTGTTTCGAAGCATCTCCTTTTGGTTTATTATTCAATAATAAACCATTGTAATCGCTCTTGAAAAAAAAAATTCTAACCCTCCTTGAAAATTTCATGGTTTACGTTTCAAAGAGAGTAGAATCCGAATCTGCAATAAACATTTTTCCGTCCGTCCGCCGTACGCACGATTTCTCCCAAACGGCTGGAGCAAAATATCTGAAATTTTCAGGAAAAATCAATATTGGTCCGACAACGCCCCAATTCTTTAGCCAGCACTCTCACTTAATTTAAAGTGTCCTTTAAGGGTTGTCAAAGTTTTGTAAAATCCCTAAAAACCTCAAAAAAGTCAAGGCGCCCTAAATTTGGACTCTTTTTGAAGAACTTCCCATGAGGAATCGAATGAGCCCTTCCCCAGGTTCGTAGCTCAAACCATTCCCGATATATGGCCCGATTTATGGTGCCAACATTCGCGTTATTTTGGTTTATGTTTTCATCGCAGTAACGTAGTGATGTAGTAATGTGGATACTGAAGTGAACTCCTAAAAGGATTTGTAGCCGACACACGGGTTGAAGCGTTCTGATACTCATGAAACGTAAAAACGTCTTTCACTGGAGTTTATTATTCACAGGCTTGCGTTCATGATTTGAATTTCTACTAAGCTTTGGAGTGTCGTGTTTCACAGGTGATAGAGTGATTATTGAATTTCAGGAGGCACACAAATATGATCAACTGAACAATCCAAATAGGTATTTTGGTTGAGAACAGATTTACGTGCTCTATGCATATCTCCTGAAATTCAATAATCGCTCTATATCCTGTGAAACACGCACACTCTAAAGCTTAGTAGAAATTCAAATCATGAACGCAAACCAATTGAATAATAAACCCCAGTGAAAGAATTTGCTGCGTTTTTTATTGCATTGAAGATGTGCTATTGCCGCGCGAAATGGCAGTTTTGTCAAAATCTTGAAATCGCCGTTTTTCATCTCGCCTATTAACCCCATCAATGCTTGACGCAGAACTGTGCAAGCCTGGTAAAACGTCGGCCTTAATGTCACCTTTCCAACCGTGTAGTCTTTTTGGTTTTAAAAATATTTTTGGTAGAGGAAATGGTGTATAACTGCAGAAAAACGTGTGTTTTCTGTTAAAATTGAGGTTTTTTCATAAGTCTTGACGAAAAAAGGTTGGAGGCTTTATATACGTAACTTTTATCGCTGAATCGAGTGGTGACATCGCCAGACCTCTCAAGTGACGATTTGAGTTTTGTTGGATGCATAAACCCGTTCGGCCGGACAGGGTCTACGGCATTTCTTAGCTGTCCGGCCAAAGTCAAGATAATCGAAGAGCCGAGAGTTGCTGTTCTCAAACGAATTGGTTATAATAACTCGTGGGACACCCTGTATGAGAGGACTACCGGTGGGTAGGAAGCTCTGCCATTGTACTCTGTGCCCTGTAGGACCTGCAGACTCCGATTATTGATTATATCGAATTATGTAGACAAGCTGATTGAGTCCAGCACCCAGATCTCGTTACAAGGATAATCGCTACAGCCCGCGCAAACCTTTTGTTGAGAATAACAATGGTCGATTCAGTACCGCCGTCCGTAAGTACCTGTCGTTAGTCGGCACTCGGAAAAATCCGCCGTCCTCTCGACACCTCATCCGCTACACGTTCAGCATAACTAATTCGACATTCTCTCTTGCCACGCGCCTTTCAAGGTTTAATTTTTAATAACCGCCCATCACGGACAAAGACCTATACAGTCGGAAAATCTCAGCTGATGTGATAGAATGAAAAAAAAAAAATACCTCTAATGCCCATGCGCCGGTGACCTTCCTCGTTTCCATTTCACGGGTCCCGGAGCCGGATAAAAGCTGCATATCTTGCAAGATGCTGTTATATAAAAACAATGTTTCACGCAATCGGTTGGGGAGCCCGCTTTTTTGCCCCCCTGATAGTTTCATTCTATGGTTGTTTGAGGAAAGTGGAGCTGAAAACAGAGCCGTGTCCAAGATATCATAACTTTTGTCGGCCTGCAAGTAACAAGGGGTTGACACCAAAGTGTGCTAGAAGGCATTTTCCCATTTGCTACACTCATCGAATTCAGCAAGAACTTGAACAATCATTGGCAAAAAATTAAGAAAATGTTCACATTTAAGGATGTTCATTTTCATAGGAAAAAAAAAATTTTTCATTTTTTTTTTTTTTTTTTTAACAAAAGGGGTAGAATCCAAATCCGCAATAAAAAATTTTCCGTCCGTCCGCCTTACGCCGTACGCACGATTTCTCCCAAACGGCTGGAGCAAAAATCTGAAATTTTCAGGAAAAATCAATATTGGTCCGACAACGCCCCAATTCTTGAGCCAGCTCTCTCACTTAATTTAAAGTGCCCTTTAAGGGTTGTCAAAGTTTTGTAAAATCCCTAAAAACCTTTAAAAAAGTCAAGGCGGCCTAAATTTGGACTCTTTCTGAAGAACTTTCCATGAGGAATCAAATGAGCCCTCCCCAGGTCCGTAGCTCCAACCATTCCCGATGTATGGCCCGATTTATGCTGCCAACATTTGGGTTTTTTTGGTTCATTGTTGTTTTTGGTTTGGTTGCAGTAACCAAGTGATGTACTGAACGTGGATACTGGAGTGAACTCCTAAAAGGGTTTATAGCCAACATGCGGGTTGAAGTACTCTGATAACCACAAAAAAACGCTGCAAATTCTTTCACTGGGGTTTATTATTCAATTGGCTTGCGTTCGTGATTTGAATTTCAATTATTGAATTTCAGGAGGCACACAAATATGATCAACTGTTCAATCCAAATAGGTATTTTGGTTGGGCTTAGTGGAAATTCAAATCACAAACGCAAGCCAATTGAATAATAAACCCCAGTGAAAGAATTTGCAGCGTTTTTTATGGAAGTTTTACTTCTGATTTTTGAGAAGACATTTTTGGTTTTAAGCTTCATGTAAAGGCGGTACCTATCTGAAAACGAAAACTGTGTCATAACACCAAATTTTGCAATAAAAATAACATTTCATCCTAAAATGTATTACTGAAGCTCCAAACTTGAAAATAACTTCAAAAGGTTTAGCATCAAAAAGGAAAATGTTGCTTTACTACAGTAAACATTAGATTAGAGGTCCAAAACATTTTCATGCCCATCGAAGGTTGAAAAAGAGCAGTTTGGCTTCTAAAGTCAAAAATGGTCGTCATCTTTCCTTTTGAAAGTAGACTCCTACTTTACTCTTCTCTTGCAGATCAGTGATACGCGCAGAAGGGCTGCCTTATCCAGACATTCAGAGTAAGGTTAATTCAAAGTGTTCCAGGAGGAATTTTCCCATACGACACAATCAACCAATTCAGCAAAAATACAAACTATATTAGCCAAAAATTGATGAAATGTTCACATTTACACTACTTTGCAGACCAGTGATGAAGAAGAACTGCCTGATGCATTTATAGGAGGTATTGTAGTGTTTCACCAAACATTTATCTTCTCGGCAACATATAGGTCGACAACATATTAACTGTTACTAGTTCTGTCATCTTGATTTTGGTATTTATAATTCCAGCAAGAGAATTTATAATCATGTTACCAATCCGGTCTGGTAGCAGAAATTGAAACCAAATAGCTTAGTTTGTAGAAACGACACATCATCAAGAGGTTGATTCAAAGTGCTCTAGAAGGTATTTTCCAATTTGACACACTCATCCAATCCAGCAGCAATACAAACAATCTTTGCCAAAAATTAAGTAAATGTTCACACTTACACTCGTTTGCAGGCCAGCGATAAAGAAGGGCTGACTGATATATCCGATGATTCATGTTTTAAATACCGAATGGGTCAGTGGAATCAAAGTTCATGTCAAAAATAAAATGTAATCACTTTTAAAACAGGAGATTTCAAATTGAGGGAATTCATGGACCTTTTTTGAGCTGTTTGTCTCACTCAGCCGTGATATAAGCTACAAGTTTTGAAATTGTTCTAGCGATATATTGATAGGTGGTCAAGCACCACCAGACCTGCCTTTCAGTTTTCAGTTCACTATATTCTTGGCTATTAAACTTTGTTTTGAAACTATGAAAACAAATTTATGTGTGGTGCTTGGTACACCTGTATCCTCGTTGATAACTACTTTTATTTATGGATTCCAATTTAATAGTGATGGTTGAGTGATTAGATGCTGATTTTATGTGGTTGTTGTTAAGACCGTACGAGGTTCTGAATAATCAACGTTAATTGGTAGCAACCTGGAAAGTGCATGTGCATTGATGAATGTAATGAGTATGTAGGTATTGTAGTGTTTTACCAAACATTTATCTTCTCAAGTTGGATATCAAGTTAACTGTTACTAGTTTTGTAATCACGGATTCGGTATTATTAATTCAGGCAAGAAGATTCATATTTATGACGCCAACCCGCTCTAGTAGGAGATATGAAAATCGGTTAGTTTAGTTTGTAGGAACGATTCCTTAAATCATTCTTTACCATCAGAACATTGACCTCATGTACGTGAGGTACATACCAGCCTACCCTAGTACAACATCAGCAATGTTTGCCGACTACCATGCAGTGCGCCCCCGTGACGCCTCAGGGATCATATCCTCAAGTAATCTCCAACGAGACCTCAACGAAATCCAGCACTGGGCTCGACAGTGTCGAATTCCCATGAATTCAAGTAAAGGCCGGGACCCACCTGTCCGGCACTCTTCCGATCCAGCTCCGATCATGCAGTCGGACGGGTGTCGGAGAGGGCAATGTTTTCGAACTTGAAACCCTGTTTTTCACACTTTTCCGACACACGACCGATCCCACTCCCGTCCGACTCCGATTTCGCTTCCGATCCTGCACCGGAATCGGAATCTATTCGTTGTCCAGCTTGCGGGAAGGGTGCAGGACGGCCGTGCTCTCATTTTCCAAGCTCTAGTGAATTTGTTCGTGCCGTTTTGTGGTGGTTTTTCCAAACTAAAATTAAATAACAATGTCTATCAAACCGGAGGAGCTAATTGAGTGTGTACTGTACGACCAACCCTTTTATTTACTTTTGCTTCCAACAAGTTGACATTCGACATCGACATTCTAAAATATTGATAGAACTTGGTTTCATCGTCCAAAAGATGAGGTAGCAACGTTGAAAACTCTCCTTCTCCAGGTCTGCTTTTCCAAGCAGCGTGCACCCAGAATCTACGTTTATTTTGGTTCTTCGTCACCAAACACCTTCCATTCTCTTCCCCTTCCTCATCGAGCGCAAGTGCCACCGTGGCCAAATCCCTGTTGCTGAAATTCTTCAACATTTTCCTTCACAGTCACAGGACACTGTTAACATTCGAGGGGCGACTGGCGGTCGGAGGGAAGCTGGAAGCGGAAAGGCGAGACAAGTGTGTTTTCGGGGCAAAATCGGATCGGAGCTGGATCGGAAGAGTGCAGGACAGGTTTGCCTCGGCCTTAACTCGTGCACCACAACGTTCACTTTCAACAGTGTACATCCAATCATTATGAACGGAGAACAAATACCTCAAGCCCGATCAGCGCGCTACTTAGGTGTCCATCTGGATCAACATTTAAAGTACAACCACCACATAGGAGCATTAAACCACTTAAACCGCATTAAAACCACTTCTGATGAACATTTCTCCCCTTACAATGAACTACAACGATTGCTATACCTCTCTATAGCAATGTGGAAACGGCAACAACTGAGCAGACGACTAAAAACAACAAGAGCGATGGACGTATTAAACCAAGTTCAACTACATTATATTCTAGGATAAGAGGGATCGTAACTGAATGACCACCCTCACACATGTTCCATATTTATGTATTTATTGTACATATATTTATACAGGGTGTCCCACGAGTTGTTCCCCCCCCCCCCCTCCTAAAATCGTCAAAATGGGAGTAAACAAAGAAAACTTTTTTTAATCTTCATATTTCTTTTCAAGGATCTCAAATATCGTATTTGCGCACTCCGCGCAACCATACTCAATTGACACCAACTTTCTTATTTTGAATGAGAACCCCAATTTTTTATTGCAGATTCGGATTCTACCCAAGATTTAATGAAAATTTGACCCCTCAACCAATTTTTTTTATTGCGCGTAACCGATTCAGCGAGCACGCAAAGCTGCGCAACCCCAAAATTGTCAATTAGTAGATGATGGTGAACTGCAAAGTGTGGCACATGAATTTTCATTGTTTTTTAACCCTGATTCACGTGATGCTATCCGTTTCTTAATTCGTCTCAATTTCCGTTTAATAATGACCAAAATTTGTTTATTTCGCGTCCGTTTTTTACTTAAGCGACTGTTTTCAGATTGTTACGGGGATTAATTTTCGAGGTCTGGTTGAAAAATGTAAAAATAGGATATTGAAACCTTCTTCAGTGATCAACTGAAAAATCATCTTAATCTGGGAGCCAAAAGCCGGCATAGATGATGACTTTTCACGCAAAATAAACAAATTCTGGTCATTATTCTGCGAAAAATGAGTCGAATCAAGAAACGGATAGCATCACGTGAATCAGGGTTGAATAAAAATGAAAATTCATGTGCCACACTTTACAGTTCACCATCAACTACTATTTGACAATTTTGGGGTTGCGCAACTTTGCGTGCTCGCTGAATCGGTTACGCGCAATCAGAAAAATTGGTTGAGGAGTCAAATTTTCAATAAATTTTGAGTAGAATCAGCATCTGCAATAAAACATTGGGTTTGTATCAATTGCGCAACCATGCACTCGTATTTGCGGAGTGGGCAAATATGATATTTGAGATTCGTTGGAAAAAAATATGAAGATTCAGAAAATTTTTTTTGTTTACTCTCATCTTAACGATTTTATAAGGGGGGGGGGGGGACAACTCGTGGGACACCCTGTATATTCACCTTCAGCATAACTAATAAGTAAGAAATGTGTTACTAAAAGTTTATCAAAATGAAATAAATAAATAAAACGATCCCATATCTAAAAGACACACAGACACGAAACAAATGCAAAATCTGAGAAGAAATTTTGATTTTGAAAATAAAACCACCACTCGAAAGTGAAAACGAACCTTCCGTTAACTGCAGGAAGACTCGGAAGCAAATACAGGAAAGATCTAAACGCTAAGACTAAAGAAATCTTTAGAAGACCACGAAGACTTTATAGATCGACCAATTTGGGGATGGTTGTGGTGGATTGAGGAGGAGGGGGGATGCGGATTTATTGATAGAGAGCTCTAACCAAGTTGGTAAGTAGACCGCCGGCTCAACTTCCCCCCCAACAACCCAGAAGAGATTAGGTACCTGTTACAGACAAATTGAGAGCGCCAACTTCCAAACCTCCCCGCTACACCGAGTTAAACGGCTCATTGCAAGTCCCATTAAACTGAGAAGAGGATGAGTTGAAGGAGTCTACAGCTAAACTATGGCCTTTGGGTGACGAGCTGAAGTAATTTATTGCATCGGGAGTCAATAATGGTGTTATGCGAGCGAGCTCCTCGAGTATGGATGATTTAAGGGGAGGGAAATGGAGCGAAAACTGCCTTCGATGGCAGTGTGTTGCTTCTGGTTTATTTTCTGTGTAGTTCGGATTTAGCGATGCAAGCTGATTGATCTTGGCTGCGACAATGGGTCCTTTATTTCGGACAAGACAACCTTTCGTATTTAGGATATACGAACATTCGGATATTCGTACATTCGTACATTTAACAATCCAGGATCACTATTTTTCCCCTAAATGAAAACTTCAGCGTTATTACATAACAGTACAATTTAGATTAATACCCATCTTATATAGTAGGCGGAAATGCCTCATTAACATGAAACATGATTACGGGTGTGAGGTGATAGAAAGTTAAGGTTGCCCCTTCCATTGAGCTGGATGCGGATAATTGCTCTGCCACGCTCAGAGGATGATCCAGACGCTTGAAGGCGTCTGATTCATCTCCCAAGGGGACGGATTCAAAAACCAGGAAGGATCAAACGGGTATTAATCCATCGATTGTCCTACATTTCGACAATGTAAATATAAATGTAGCAATGAAAAACCACAATAACATCACACTGGAGGACCTAACCAACAATACACAGCCTATCCGAAATCAGCGACGTTCAAAAAGAAAGAAGCCGCAAGACTTCCTCTCCGAGAACTGAATTTTTATAAAATATTTTTCGTGTTTTCTGAGATTAGTAATGAACAAAATGGGTATGTTGTTATAAGTTGTTGTAGTATGTTGTTTTTTAATGAATTAATTAGCAATGACAAGGCCAAGTGAGGAGCTTACTTTCAAACAGGCACATATCCATTCCGACAAAATGTTCAGGAAGTGAAAAAAACGATTTGCAGATTAGTGGAGATGTTTTTCTGCAGTTTCTCATCGGAGTAATGTGTGAGAAGGCACAGACAAAGATGCTTCAGAATATGAATCAATTTTCTCCAAAACACGAGGCTGTATATTCGTTTTCACTTTGGAAATGTGCCCTTTTGATCAAAACTCACGGATTTGTGTCTTTTTGAAAAAGGAAGAATTCATTCGCCATTCTGTAGGTTTTATTGAAAACTTTACCTGACTCCGTATTTCCATTTGTCATGCCTGCCATCTATCGAGTCTCGTGTAAATATTCAACGTCAAGACGAAGGGGCAATGCTTCTTTTTGGATATGTGCCTTTTTGAAAACCCTCGACTTATCGCCTGACGAAATTCGGAGGATATGTGCCATTTCGATTGCAAGGCACTGAAAAAAATGTAGGGGACGGATTTGTCACCTTTTGATGCAAACACATAACTTTAGCTCCGGAATTGACGTGGATGTGTTCTGTTTTGTTCGGAAATGATTGGGGGATCTGATTCAACTCATATTCAGAGATAGAAAATTGAGAAAAAAACGTTTTTTCCCAGATTTGGATATGTGTTTTTTTGAAAGTAAGCTCCTCAAGTGATCTATGTCCGTTTCAATAATTTTCGTCCAGTCGTTTCGGAGAAAAGCTCTGGATAGATGAAGAATTTGGTTTTTGGATTCTACACAACTTGAAACAAAAAACGGCAAATTTTGATTTTTTTTCCGATTACAGAGGTTTGTCATTGAAAATATTAAACCAAAAAGGGTGTTGTCCTTTGAAAAAAAAACAAAGTTGATGTGCGTTGCGCAATCCACAACGTGCACATTTTGAAATTCTTGTCCAAAAACATGCAGATTCAGAAAAATTATGTTGTTTTAGTCCAAAAATGACGGTTTTAGAGGGGGGTTCGTCACGTCTCGTTGGACAAACTGTGTAGATTTTGAGTACTATGCGTCAATCTAGAGAAATATGAATAAATGTGGTGTTTGGCACAATACTCCTGTAACTTACAACGCAATGATGAACATCAGAGAAAACACGTTCTCAAAAAGTGGGATAATTGATTTTTCTAAAATCCTGAAAACCCCTAAATACACCGACAGGTTCATTTCCTGTGGATGAGGTCTCATGCTGGGATAAACGGGAATGAAAGAGCTCGTTACAGACTCCATTTCCAATTGCTTGACAGAATAGTACAGCCTTGCTCATTTGCCTGTCATATACTGGTATATAAACCTGCATCCATAGAGATTTAAAGACTCGATGGCAAGAGATACATGACAATGCCTCTGTGGGCATAATACACCGTGAATTCAATCCAAGAATTGAGGTTATACATTGGGATGACCAATTTGAATTGACCAGATCAGAGTTATCAGAGCGCTCTTGCGCTTCAATTATGGATTGAGTGGTCCCAATTTTCACGGTGTAGAATGCGTTAGCGATGCAACGTACGAATGTTGTTTCAATTAGAACGATTCCTTGGAATACCTATTCATGGTTTGCCCAGTGCACACCCAAGCTAGGAAGCTAATGTTGGATCTCCCAATTGGACACATGGAAAACCTTATCAACTTCCAGCACCTGATTCAATCCCGCAACATTTTCAGTTTACAGAGCGATATGTTTGTTTGTTCGAGGAGTAGACATTAAGATTTAATTCCTTCGACTTCGTACTTTCATTTGTTGATTTTATTGTGAAATTTTATAATTACGTTGTAGTAACAATCGCATGCACAGAAGTATGCTGGAGCTTGTGATGGATATGGTTAGTTGGCCCTTCCCGATACTTGAATCCGTCGCCTTGGGAGATGAATCATCATCTGAGTATGGCGGAGCATTAAACCGCATTCAGCTCAATGGAAGGGGCAACTATACCATTCCGTCACCTCACAAGCTTCATGAATAAACAACTTCATGGCTGTGGCTAACACATAATGCCAATTGAAGAAAAAAAGGTACACCTAATAACACTGCCGAATCACTGACAACTGTACTACGTATTCACGAAAGCAAAACAGATTTCCAGGTTATCTTATACGGAGGACATTCACGTGATAGCAGTTTGTTCTTATCAGAACGACCGGTGGCCGAGTGCAGAACTTGCACCATGTCAGGGACGAAGTTATGGAACTGCGTGCCGAACAAGGCGTCCGTGTGGTGCGTGTCCAACAATTCGCATTCGTAAGTCATGCCTCCTACTTTGGACAGCAGTTTCCTTACACTCTGAAAAAAAAAAATAATATGGCGAGCTAATGGTATATTTATCACTTTTTCGTATATTAAGTGACTGAACAGTGATAGATGCTGTACATGAAGGTGATTTAAGAAAAATAAGTAGGAAACAGGGAGCACCAGAGAGCTGTTACTATTCCAAACTAGTCACATGTGCCTATTCGTAATTGCTCCATCTTTTAAATGATTTTACGAGGGAGGTCACATACAAACCGGAATTTCCGTTCAAAAATGTATTGGGATGAGAAAAAAACGAGTATTAACGTATTATTTGTCTACATAATTTCGACATTTAGAGACACTGTTTTCCCATCTAATCAAAAGCTTTTTGATGCCGTCTTCAAAAAAATATGAGGGGCTTGTATTTAGGCAATTGGGCACGAAGATCCCAACAACTGCATCGTCTTCGAATCTTTCCCCTCCCAGTGATTCTTTCAACGGTCCAAATATGTGGTAATCACACAGTGATAAATCTGGTAAGGAGGGTGCTCTAGCGTAGCCCAATGAATTCGTTCCAGTTGTTCCCGAGCCTGGTTGGCTGTGTGGGGGCGGGCGTTGTTACGCAGCAAAATCGCGTTTCTCGTCGAAAATTGAGTCCTTTCTGGCAATAGGCCAGCTTCACCTCATCCAAAGCTTGCAGTAGTAGGTTGCATTAACTGTGCGACGTTTGAGAAGAAAGTCAATATGCAAAATTCCTTTGTAACCCCAAGAGACAGCGGAGAAGGCCTTTCCAGCTGACAGGAGAGTTCATTTTCAACTGATTCTCGTCCCTCTAGAAACTTCTTGTGCCATTCGTACACCTTTTTCTTCAGACAACTCTCCCCAAACTGTGGCTCAAGTCTTCGAAGGATTTCTGATAGTTTCACTCCTCCTTGGATAAGAAATTTTATAATAATGCGTTGCGCAACCTGGATTCGTACCTCTTGTTCATTCACAGTGTAAGTAAGTAGTAAGTAAACAAGGAATTTCACCTTGGATTTTCGTCCGACTACCCGGAGGTGTCGCGGACGTCGCCAGCCGTCCTCCAGAGAGGATCGGAACTAGGTCTGACGATTTCGCTCGTGGCTTCCCATTGCCTCACACCCCTGGGTTGAGAGCGATTTGGATTCACGTGATATCGAGATCAGAGGTGAACTGTCTAACGACAGGACAGGTATACATATCATTCAGTTAATGATACAAGTAACCCAGCTATGAATATAGTCATTCACAGTGACCGGGTCAAGAAAACAGATCGGACGAGACTGAACTGAGCAGGCGTGGACTTGGGAGATCTCCATCAACAAACCCTAGGAGAGGGAGCCCCTTCCCAGCATTCTACTAGCCACGCACGATAAATTCCGGTTCATATTTGATTCACCCTCGTATCTATGTAATGTTGATTTTAGTGAAGATTGGAAACTAAGAGCACCAGAGAGCTGTTACTGTTTCAAACTTGTTATATGTACCTATTCGTCATTGCTCCATCTCTTATCTTAAATGATTTCATCAGTGTAATGTTGATTTTAGTGAAGATCTAAAACTAAGAACGTCTGAGAACTACCTATTGCTGTTTCGAACTTGTTACTTTTACTCATAATGGCTCCACGTTTTGATCGATCCTACCAACATCATTAAATAGCTTTACTGGAAATCTCAAACTAAGCGACATCCACACAAAAACATAGGAGAGCTGTCACTGTTTCATACTAGAAAATACTAGAAACAGCTTTTAAAATACACGCTGCTATATGAAAGATTTACTCACCTGGCTAGGGGCGTAGGAATCCGTATTGCTGAAGTAGGCAGCCACGAACGCTGTCACTTTGCTGAGTTGATAGTCGGGAGGATTCGGCTGCTTGTAACGTTGCATATTTCCTTGTTTTCCGTAATCGTACTTGGAGAATTTTCCTGTTCGATAAAAAATAACAAAACTTTCTTAGGATACCTAATCCTAAATAGAGTGTGGATCGAGTCCCCAAATCCTATTGTAATGTACGATCAAGTGCTTGTCACTTCTCACCACCTAGTTTTTTATTTCTGATTGAACATGATCCAACTACGAGAGTAAATTTTACTGCCATAATCCCAACATTGTGGTTGTGTTGAAAGTACTGAAAGAAATACAGGTTGAAACGCGGATTGAAATGAAAAGCCGCACAAGGCCCGTGATTAAGAAAACGGTTGTCCGTCAACCCAAAGTGGCAGATATTGAAAAATACAGGAGGGGGAAGTATTAGAACCGTTTATTTTGGCTTAGTATTCTCCAATATCAAATATGGCATAATTCTTTGGTGTAGTGCAAATAAATGGTTGATTAAAAAGGTACAAGTAGTTCAGAAACGTATTTTGAAAATAATTTTGAATAAATATGAGATACCCTACGTCCCTCCTTTATGTTCAATTTAATGCAAAAAATTTATCTCAACCTATTTTATTTCAATCTTGTCTGCAAGTTTTTCGTTCCGGGATTAGGAGTGAACATGTTTCCTTTTCGGCTTGCAGTCGAAACTTTGGTTCCTCACGGATAACCTTGCCGATTTTTCAAACGGACTGAATTTTTCAAAAGAAATGCTTATGTTCAGGCTTTACGATTCTTTTATGAAAATCATAAATAGTTTTATTTTTTCGCAATTTATTGTCATTTAAAAAAGTTGGACACTTATTTAAGACCAATATGACTCCAGTAAAACTATTCTTCATTTAATTTCATTATTTTAAATATACAGGGTGTACAGCGTATGATCCGAAAAACTTGGCACACGTATTCTACAACTAGTTTCGTACAAAAAGTGCCTCGTAGAGAATTTTTTTTAGAGGCTTCGTTTTTGAGTTATTTCACTTTTAAGATTTTTTTCGTTTTTTCTAACTTACGTCACTAAAACGGCCGTAACTCCGGCGTTTTCAAAGTATTTGCAAATCTAAGTATGCCGTTGGAAAGAGCATAAAATTATCAGATAATAGATAGATAGATTCTATTGTCTCAGTATTAATAATAATTTTTTAAGAGGAACTAAGGGGTAAAAACGAGCTTGAAAAGTAAATTTTGTCAAATTTTGAAGAAAAAAAATTTTTTTAATGGCTCATTAGTCCCTCTTAATCTTATTGGTACGTTTGAGCCTGCAAGCTTTAAAAATGCGCAAAAGTTTTAGCTTTCCAATGATATATTCAATTTTTAGGTGTTAGAGGGAACTTTTTTGAGGAAATTGAGATTTTATACAAAAAAAAAACGTGTATTTTCAAGCACATTTGAGGATATATTTTTTTTTTTTTTTTAAAGAGAGAATAAAACCTACATAACTAAAACTTTTCTTCTCTTTCTGGGTGTAGAATGTATCATGTCAACGGCATTACCTAAAAAATTTAAGTTTGAGTGAGAGCATCCGCGGAATGAATTGATGTAAATCAACTGTTGAACGTCTCCCGTTCTTGCTGATATCGTGAGGTTTGATCCCGTTGTTTGTTATGATTTCCTCTTCTTATCGTTGATAGAAACATCGTCACGAGCAAAATGTTGAGTATGATAATGTGATTAACTGTCAAAGGTAGATCCACACACCCGTTCGATCAATTTTTGTTGGACACTAGTTGTGCAACACGTGTGCGAAGTTTTTCGGATCATACGCTGTACACCCTGTCTATACAGGGTGTCCCAGGAGTAATTCACAATCCGACTCCTACGTGATCTACAACTCATTTCCAACCAAAAATGCCACTTAGCAATTTTTCGTCAGAGGCCTCGTTTCCGAGCTATTCGCGATTTAAGATTTTTTTCGTGTTTTCGATCGTATGTCATTAAAACTGTCAAAACTCCCTCAATTGTGGAGATAGCTCAATTTAAATGAAACTGTTGGAACGAGCGTTAAATTTTCTATCTATTTGATGTCAGACAACTTTTTTTAAATTGCATTGAAGATGTGCGATTGTTGTGCGAAATGGCAGTTTTGTCAAAATCTTGAAACCGCCTGTTTTTCATCTCGCCTAGAAACCCCATGAATGCTTGACGCAGAACTGTGCAGGCCAGGTAAAACGTGCGCCGAAATGTCAGCTGTCCAACGGTGTAGTCGTTTTGGTTTTTAAAAATAGTTTTAGTTAAGGAAATAGTGTTTAACTGCAGAAAAAACGTGTGTTTTCTGTTAAAATTGAGGTTTTTTCAAAAGTCTTGAAGATGAATGCAACTCATCGCAGTCGGAAATGAGTTGTAGAACACGTAGGAGTCGGATTGTGCATAAGTCCTGGGACACCCTGTATCACTAAAAAATACCTAATGTTTGAAAATTGGGAAAGCTACGGAGGAGGCATTGTCTTGGTCAGGGGCCAGGATATGCAATGACCCGCATGACCCCCCGGTCTTGAAGGAGGGGTTGCTTTGTGCGCCGTCTATTATCAACCCCGATCTGATTTGGCCGTATCATTGGGTGATGCAATGTTGATAATTTGTTGTTTCTGACCAAATTCAGTTTTAGTGAAATGTTTATTGACTCGAACATGTTGTCCAGCTGTTGGACAATGGTAGGATATTGGGGTTTAAATCGAGTTCATACAAAGAGTTAGAGTTTAAACAAGATTTTTAAGATTTAAATTTTAAAAAAAAATGAATGTTTAAAAATGAAAAATGGAAATGTTTAATGAATGAAAACGTTCGTTTGTGATCAGTGTCTACGGCATTTCCAAGCTGTCCAACCAAAGTCAGGATAATCGAAGATCCGAGAGACAGCTATTGTTTGTGTTCATTTACGGTTGATTGCGACGATTTGCTTTCAGTTGAGTAGCTATACCACAAGTGAGTATGTTGACATGATTTTTGTGTACGGTTTCACCAATGGTAATGCTTCTGAAGCAGCAAGGGAGGAGTCACACTCCTCCTGTGTACAACTCACACCCTTTCGAACACGTCGGACAGTATAAGGAAAAAAATATTGGTAGATTATATTGTTTATGTCGCTGGTCCTTCTTTATCTAGTAAACTTTTTTATCAACTAATTGTTTTTTGTCACTAAGGTTTTGGTTATTACTACCAGCCATGTTAAATAGCTATAGCGCACCATGATGAATGGGAATATGCAATAGGGAAAACCTCGCTGAAGGAAATACAGCGAGGAAAGAGACGAAAGGGAAGAGGTGGTAATGATACGGAAGCCTGGTTTTGACAAGGGTCCATAATGTCAGCAAAAAGATGTATGCAACTCATCGCAATCAATCGTAAATGAACACAAACAATAGCCGTCTCTCGGCTCTTCGATTATCCTGACTTTGGCCGGACAGCTTAAAAATGCCGTAGACGATGTTCACAAACGAACGGGTTTATGCATCCGGCAAAACTAACTTAAATCGTCACTTGAGAGGTCTGGCGTTGTCACCATTCGATTAAGCGAGAAAAGTTACGTATAACCCGCCACCAACCTTTTTTCGTCGAGACTTTTGGAAAGACCTCAATTTTAACAGAAAACACACGGTTTTCTGCAGTTAAACACCATTTCCTTAACTAAAAATATTTTTTAAAAACCAAAACGACTACACCGTTCGAAAGCTGACGTTTTGGCGCACGTTTTACTATGCCTGCACAGTTCTGCGTCAAGCGTTCATGAGGTTTCTAGGCGAGATGAAAAACGGGCGATTTTAAGATTTTGACAAAACTGCATAGCAATCGCACATCTTCAATGCAATTTTGAAAAGGTTTCCAACATCAAATAGATAGAAAATTTAACGCTCTTTCCAACAGTGTCATCAAAATTGAGCTATCTCCACAATCGAGGGAGTTTCGACAGTTTTAATGACATAAGATCGAAAACACGAAAAAAAACTTAAATCGCGAATAGCTCGGAAACGAGGCCTCTGGCGAAAAATTGCTAGGTGGCATTTTTGGTCGGAAATGAGTTGTAGAACACGTAGGAGTCAGATTGTGCAAAACCCCTGGGACACCCTGTATATATACCAAATGTTTTTTGATTTAATTTATAATTATTATAGTTTTCATTCACACAAATCGGCACTTTGTCATTTTATAAAATCTTTTTTCATTATTATTTGAACTTGCCTGAAGATCAAAAGTTTTCGAAATTATTCTCCCGGGGGTGAGGGGGAGGACGTCATTTACTTCTGTTCATTTTAAACTTACGTACCAAATTATAAAATTACTCGTTTTCATAATTTCTGTAAATCTTATGTATGTAATTTCATTATTGTTGCCAATAAACTGATGTTTGATTTGATTGACGAGATCACATATGTCAAGTCCATGTGGTTACGAGAGTTGACCAAAATGAAAAACCATCGCCATTTAGTTGTAGTAGATATTTTAATAGAAATGTTAAGGTTATTTGACGACGTCTGTATAAAAGTATTTAGAAGCTGCAGGTACGTGGAAAACTGTTGAGTTTCCAGTTTTTAAGGCCGTACAATTGTACATAGTTTACCGACACTATTCCAAGTTGTACGAATAAGCGGTTTTCAACAACCATTAAAACAAGGTTTTCTCTCGATTTTTGGAATTTTCCCAGGACCCGATAAAGTGGGGGAGGCAGGCTAACAACTTTCTCTCAGCAGGTGGCGAGAAGGGTCACGTTTTAATCCTACTTGATCGACTTAGGTGGCTAGTCGGGATTTTCCCCTTCAAAACGGAGCATCGAAAGAGTTCAACACCACCGTGCTCTCCACACACGACCAGAACTTACTTTGAAATATTTATAAGTAGAATTACATAACATGTTATGACATTATTAGCATGCAGCAGAAGGCTTCAAATGTTCACAGTACTTAGGGCAGGTGGTGATTGATGATGCTCGGCAAACATTATCGCATTGTAATGCTGGTTTCAATGGTCCGTTCTAACCCGGAGGTCAATTATAGCATTTCCTTAAGGGCAGGTGGCAATTGTAATATATTCGTAAGGGCACTACTGTCTGAATAAGTATGCATTCAAAATATATCAGCATCATGAAACTGCAATGAAAATAGTACTCCCAAAAATTGAAAATTAGACTCATGTATTAGTATCGAGCGATATCGTCAGGCCACGTTACTAAAAGCAAGGTAGCATGCAGTACCATAGAGCAAGGCCACAGCCTCATCCCGAGACAGCACTGGCTTCCCAAAAACGTAAACCCTGAATTCAGCGAGCGCTGAGCAAATACAAAGGAAGTGGTGCATGTCTTCCATTTTATGTCTGTTAAACAGCGCACACTCATTGCAATCGGAGTCGTACGGCCTTGCATTTAGATGCAGCAATTCTACCCTGAACCTGAAAATCCATCTCGCCGAGAAAAGTCCGTCACTGGCTCACTAACCAAGCTTGCCGCCTTAAAGCGAGTATCGAGCTCCTTACATTGCGTGAACCGCTCCGACTCCATCGCCCTTTGCCAAAAACCACTGCTTTTTGTTTATTATTCAACGATAAACCATTGTAATAGCTCTTGAAAAAAAACCTCCTGAAAATTTATTGGTTTACGTTTCAAAGGGTGTAGAATCCAAACCTGCAATACGCCGTACGCACGTTTTCTCCGAAACGGCTGAAGCAGAAAATCTGAAATTTTCAGGAAAAATTTATGTTGATCCGACAGCGCCCCAATTCTTGAGCCAGCTTTCTCACTCAATTTAAAGTGCCCTTTAAGGGCTGTCAAAGTTTTGTAAAATCAATAAAAACCTCAAAACAAGTCCAAGCGGCATGAGTGTAAACTTATTTTAAGAACATACCGTCAGGAATCGAATGAGCCCTTCCCCAAGTCCGTAGCTCAAACCATTCCCGATGTATGGCCCGATTTATGGTGCCAACACTTGCGTTTTTTGGTTTATTATTGTTTGTTTGTAACCTTGTGATGTCCGGCCGATAGCGTCGAGTTGTAGCGAATGTGGATACTGGAGTGATAGCCGATGTGAATACTTGTAGTGTAGTTAGTAGCCGATACACGGGTTGAAGCATTCTGATATGCATGAAACGCTGATAATATTTAGGTAAATATTATTCAATATTATTACTGGGGGTTTATTATTCAATATTATTACTGAGGTAAATAAGTATTCTTTCACTGGGGTTTATTATTCAATTGGCTTGTGTTCATGATTTGAGTTTCTACTAAGCTGTGGAGTGTGCGCGTTTTACAGATGATAGAGCGATTATTGAATTTCAGGAGATATGCATAGACCACGTAAATCGGTTCTCATCCAAAACACCTATTTGGATTGATCAGTTGATGATATTTGTGTGCCTCCTCTACATCTGTCTACCTTTGGCTACATCGTTTAAATTTGGATTCGGGGAAGTTTTAACGCAATAAGAGTGCTAAAGGACTTGATAAATTATAGATGTTTTTATTTTGGGGGGGTATTGTGGCTAAAAAACGCTGCAAATTCTTTCACTGGGGCTTATTATTCAATTGGCTTGCGTTCATGATTTGAATTTCTACTAAGCTTTGGAGTATGCGTGTTTCACAGGATAGAGCGATTATTGAATTTCAGGAGGCACACAAATATGATCAACTGATCAATTCAAATAGGTATTTTGGTTGAGAACAGATTTACGTGCTCCATGCATGTCTCCTGAAATTCAATAATCGCTTTTTCACCTGTAAAACACGCACACTCCAAAGCTTAGTAGAAATTCAAATCATGAACTCAAGCCAATTGAATAATAAGCCCCAGTGAAAGAATTTGCAGCGTTTTTCCCTGAACCTCTCAAGAATTTCTGCTGCTTGAAATTGGATCGATTCGCAAGACAGAAACCAAACCCTTCTCCCACACTTAGGCCAGTGACAAGTTGGTGAAGGTGCCGCGCCCGTGAAACTCTTGTAAAATATCACAGTCAACATACATAACAGGAATATCTGGGATTTGCTAAGGTTCGATCCCAAACATCTCTGATATCATCAAGCAGTCAAGAAATTCTTCTCACTTTAAAAACCATGTATCCATACAAGTTTTACTGTGATATTTCACATTCAACCATTTCGATTCGAACTTTGTTTTTAAACTAATTCTATACTACACAAATCAGCATTTTGTAAATGGAATGTGCCAGTGAGTAATGTGGTAGGTACCTCTTTTGAAGAGTTGAAGAGAATGCAAAACGGTTTTAACGGATGTGCCGCCACACTGCAAACTCGACTGGTAACAAAATCGATTCTGCAAATATAAAACCAAGAACATGTGTTTCTGATATTATTTGAACATAGTGTAAAAAAAAGTAAAAGTAAAATAAACAAGGAATTTCACATTGGATTTTCGTCCGACTACCCGGAGGTGTCGAGGACGTCGCCAGCCGTCCTCCAGAGAGGATTTCTGACGATTATCGCTCGAACATAGGGTTGGGAGCGTGGGGGTAATAGCCCCCAGCTCGCTGGACAACCTGTCCCCTTTGAACATAAGGTGGGGGTAATAGCCCGCAAAAACACGCAGGGGCTTTTTGGAGGGAATCCGTGCAGTTGAATCGCCGGCCCTCAAGTTCCTTCTTCATTAAAGTCAGTTGGTCTCCAAAATTCTAGTAGCTTTTCTCAACGTGGCGGAGAAAAGGCGTTTAGTTTGTTTCCCGATGTTTTCATGTAATATTCTTTATTGTTCTAACTTAATTATTTCAATAATTTAAGATGTTTTAAAATAGGTACAACCTGGAGGAATGGCCCTCGTCATAGCTTCACATTTCTGTAACAAGTCCCCCTTTTACCCTTGCTTACATTGTTGGCGTATCTCCATTTTGAAAGCATGGAGATGGGGCAAACCCGCATAGGGGGAGCAAATCCTCGCACTATAATGGGGGCGAATTTCCTTAGCCCTATGAGTTTGTAGACTTGCCACTTCTCGTATACATATCCTATGAAAGCAAAGGTTTAGGTCATTTACGGGTTAAAGGGGGATTTGCTACTGAAATGTGAAGCTATAATGAGGGCCATTCCTCCAGGTTGTACCTATTTTAAAAGAGCTCAAATTATTGAAATAATTATGTACGGGAGACCTACAATTATTACACAAAAATTGATTGGTACGGCAGCGAGTTACCAGACCCTGTGATAGTCCTCGTAGATTAAGAATGTATAGGTACCTATTCTTCCTAGTTCGAAGTTAATGAAGACTGTTACTTTGTCTAATACAGATTATTAGAAAAGTTTACTAATTGGCCAATTATGAATCAAACAAATGCAGCAGCTGGGAACACTCTTCACTGAATTTTCTCCTAAACAAGACCCCAATTTTTCATGTCATATTTACGATGCATTCTTCGTTCATTTTGTCTTTTTGATTTCAATGCTAATTTGTTCATAAAGTGCTATTCTTTCATTTTGTTCACTAATTTTATTTTCAATAAAATTCTTGGATTGCCTTAAAAAATTGCCAATTCGGTTCGGAAAACTTCCTCATCCTTTTTAGTAGTGAAAGTTTCTTATATTGGAAAATTCTCAAATTGATTTGGAGAATTCTCAAATTGGTTTGGAAAATTCTCGAATTGGTTTGGAAAAATCTCAATTTGGTTTGGAAAAATCTCTATTTGGTTCGGAAAATTCTAAATTCGACTTGGAAAATTCTCAATTCGACTTGGAAAAGCTATATTTATCAGTACTTACGTCATCCATGTCAGGGTGTATGCCAGGGCCGGAAAACATTTCTGATTGCCAAAGGAACATGCTGGGAGTTAGCAGACAGATGGTTTTCAGTAGACGTCTAATCGCAGGAATATCCCTGATATAGCCGGCTCCTATTTTCATATAGTACGTCTGAAAATAAAGAAAATTTGGTATGAATATTTCAGTCACTGTTAAATTTTAATAAGATTTATTCATTAAAACTGTTAGGAAGTCGCTGTCATGCAGATCATATAATCATCACCATCATATAAGCAGAGGTGCCCCCCCCCAAGCATCACGACGCAACCCCCTCCAAAATGTTCATGACCCCCCTTAACCCCAATGTAAAAAGTACTTGTAAGCACTCCTTATTTTATCCAAAATTAAAAGAATAGGTACTTATGGAAAAAATTCAAACCTAGTCAATAATATTGTCTATTTAGACAAAATGTGTATATTTTTTGAGGTTCTTTACCTATAATGTAGTTTATTTTTGAATGTCGTCACGCTAAACACTGTTTCAATCAACTTTAACCCCCCCCCCCCTCCCCAATTTTTTTGGACCCCCCCAAGAATTTTAATGACGCAGTGTGCGTCACAGTCCCCCCCCCTGTGGGCTCCCCTGATATAAGCGAATTTTTTGTTATTTCACCAGTTACCTTCTGATTAGTAATACCTAACCACTATGTAATAATTTGTAACGTTTTTCATGTTCAAATCGTCAAAATTGATCTGTCAAAACGAAGTCGCCCTCTTTGACGGTTTCTCTCCTCATCATCTTAATTTCAATATGTAAGCGTAACCACCACATCATACTTAACCAAAACGGTTTTCAAAAACACGTAGAACACTTGGACGCCGTGTGGTCTGGATTCAAGGCTCGGCTGCACAGCGACAGGCATCATCGCCAGAAACAGGGTGATCTTCCTGTTGTATTCGGGCCTCTCCGAGAGCAGGACGAAGCCGAACGTCGTTCCAAGCGAGTTCCCAACGTAAATCAACTTCTTGCGTTTCGTTTTTTGCAGAATCTGTTTAATGAAAGCTGGCAGATCGTACATACCGATCTCGTGGAATCTAAAAAATAAAAGTTTGCTCATTTAAATTCAACATGCGTAAAGTTCCGAGAGTTGTCGTCTGAAATCACACCATCAAGTAAAATAGGAAAAACTGAACAAAATATAAAAGTGGGAAGGACGCATAGATTGACCCGGTGCCTACCCTTGGGATTTGGGAAATAGAGGAAGTGAGAGGAGGGAGAGAGGGATGACGGGGTGGCGATACCACAATGTACTCCTGACGAGATCCCCAGCTCGAATAACCCCGTGGCACTTTTACCGCAACACACTCTGCCCCATGACTAGGTCGCACCCGTAACCTTGACGTTTTTAGGCACCATTATTTTTAGTTCACATAACGTTTACTGAAGGTCGTTCCTATCATATTTACTTTCTTGAGTGGTGCAGCATTTTTTCTATAACTCCAGGGGATGAGTCTGGTTACTGGAAGGCTTCCCTTAAAACTGAAAATTTTGGAGGGGCATCTTAGAAGAGTTTTGAAGATGAGTGACAGCCTCTGGCCTAAGGTTTGCCTTTTGAGCTAATCAAGCATCGTGCCTCAGGTAGGAGTTCCACTGGGTGTCCAAGCTGAACTCAATCTTAGCGTCACTTGGTGCTGTTCTGGACTGGGAAGCCCTCAATCTTGACACTTTCAAAAATGTTTGCAACGACGTTACACCAGATTCCAGAACCACTTCCTAAGCTGCGACATCCAAAGAACGATAAACTCTGAATACAGCGACATGTATCGATCCATAACAGATTTCAACGGCCGGCAATCCTATCTGGTACGGGGTGACAACATTCATAAAGAGAGAATAATCACTCAACTCCAATTGGCAGCCAATTCTTGTTCCTTTAACGACCTGGTATACTTCTACCACAAGCAATACAGATACTCCTGGAGAGACAGTGAGATATTTTCCATCTGCAGAAGAGTCTAGCTGGAATCCCTATCTCATCTCCTATAGATAGATATATAGTTTATTAGATATAGATATATAGTCAGAGATACATTATCAAAACTTGGCGAGGCGACTAGGCTTTGGGAATCACCAAAAAATCTTAAAAGTGGTAACTTTTCACCATACATTATGGTGCTCAAGCTACTAAACGTTTCGATGTTGATTGCTAATCCCAGATTTCACCGTGAACATCAATCGCATCTTCAATTTTTCCACGCGCCACCATCCATTGTAAAACCTAAATCTTCTGTAGCAATTCAAGGCCTGCTACTCCGCGATTTCATCATAAAATCAAAATCCTTTTATGATTCAGAGGGAATTTATGTTTAAATCGCCTGCACGTAACCAAATCACGAATGTGGACTTTTTCTTCCGTGGCTCACGTTGGATATTGCGGCGATGTATAATTTTCCAATAGAAACGTCAACCCTTTTCAAAGTTCATCCCGCGGCTGTTGTGCAGACAATCACATTCAAAGGTACTTCTCCATTCTAACTCCAACCCATGTAACTCCCGATCGTACGCTTTCGTTCATTTCGAGTGGTCACTGCATCCAGGGGTTCGTAATAAATTGAAATACCGCACTCGTGTTTAATCCTGCTCTCACAGAGTCGAATGTAACTTCAAAAAACCCTTACAACTCGCAAAACTCCCTGTGTGATTTAGTGAAAGAAATTAAGTTGGAAGAGAAAAATTGGATTAGTATACCTTATTATGGGAAAATTTCAGATAAAATTGGTAAAATTCTGTCATCCAGAGGTTTTAGTGTTGGGTACAAGAATAAAAATAATCTTAAAGATTCTTTGGGTTTGGTTAAAGATAAAATTAACGTTCAGGATAAAAGTGGGGTTTATAAACTAAAATGTTCTTGTGGGCTTGAGTAGGTACTGTGGTCAAGTAGGTACTGTTAGGAAACTTAGGGAACTTAGGGATGTACTGTAACACCCTTCCACTTTGTAAGCCTTAAGTGGCATTGGTTGGTCCTCCCCGTCCCTTTCACTTCCCAGAGCCAATAGGATTCAATCTCCTTTCACCTGGGCCTGTATAAGATGTGCTATCTGTGATATACTTTCAGATCATGTTTGTTACTGATGATGATCTAACCGTCGAAATCGATTTAACTGTGTACTCTTTATTTTCGTGGAAATATATACAACGTTCTATTTTACTCCGTTTTATTTCACTAAGTACCCCTCAAAATGTATTGTTTTACAAGGCGGCTTGGGACTTAACTTCGGACGCTCTTTGTGAGCTCAGAGCGGCTTAGGAATAAATAGGAATTCCACATCACTCATTAACTTCGTCTTACCATCACCTTGGGATTCCACTCCATTAGGGCAAGGAGGAGCTTCATAGCAGAGAAGTAGTAAAGGGGCGTTCAAATGCAGATATATATACTAGTTTTAGCACAGATCCCAATCTATTTATCCAACTAATCCACATATAAGATACTAGAAGGATTGGTTCAGAAAGATTGATATGCAAGAGGTGGAATCGCAAAGCCACCGTTTTAAATTCAAGTAAAAAAATAAAGTGAAAAAATCGCCCGTCCACTGTCTGGAGCTTTGATCCTAAATACTGAACTTAATGAATTTAGAACAAAAATCACTTTTGGTGTTAAGTTGGGACTGGGATTATCTTATCACCGTCTGTCAATCCTTCAGGGTAGAATAAATTACCTAAAACAACCACTAATCAAAAACTTTCAAAATAGCTCTTGAAATTTTCATTAAAATTGCTCTAACTGTTAATCAAAAACCTCTTCAACTCTCGCCCTTATTTACCATTACCGATAAAATATTATTGTTGTGCCAGTTGTAGTGAAAGACATTGTTCACATAGAAGATAATCAATGTGACATGAACTTCAAACTACTTACATATTTCCAGGTCCTGGAGAAGAAACATAAATATTTCGAAACGTCGGCTTGAAGACGTTCTTGTGATTCGAACGCTCAAGACAGCCAAACATTTTACGTTTAGTTTAGTGGTTGAGAAACCTCAGCCTGTTTATTATTTTTGTTTTAGAATTATCCTTTCCCCGTAAATCATTGATCATCATGATTGACATACAGTTGCGATGAAATTTTGTTTCGAAGAGTTCCTTTTGAAATCAAGTTTTTCACAACTTACATAATTAAGTACATGTGAATCGTTGGTAGGCGGCTTTAGACCTCTTTTCACGTCTCTCATAGATGTCTAGTATACAATTGATAAACATTCATTTGCTGAATGGGTCTCCTTGAATCGTGAACGACGACTTGATAGACGTTTTTCTACTCGTTTTAGGTTTAGATGAAATTATACTCTTGCAATATATCATTCGACTGTTCCAATACGAAAGTCGCCACCAAATGATTATCTCTAAATCATAAAGTTGCTATATGCTTACGAAAAATCCCAGAACGCTTTGTGATTTGAGGTTGTGTTCTTGTGATGTAGTGACCTGATGGTTCCCCTTTGATCTCCCAACCAAACGTCGTAACCGGCTTGCAAGAACGCAATCGCTGTGAAACAAGTAAATCACAAACAAGAATTAATAATGAATCAAAAATCAGCATGAACATATGACCGAATTTAGGAAATTTAATTGACGTTTAATTATTCTAAAAATTGAGCAAAGAAACGATTAATTACTAATTTTATGGAAAATTCTTTCTTTTCTCAAATAATAAATTGCTCTACAAACAAAATTTTGGATTCCTACAATTTTTTCAGTTTTTATTGCTTTTTTGCATGGTATAATGCAATTATTTCATATTTTCAAGTGGCCACCTACGATCTTTTGCATACATTTTTTATTTGATTTATGGTTTAAATGGTTTTTATAAGTAACATTTTACGACGACAAGATTTATAAATACAAATTTAAAGATTTGTCAACATGTTATGCCACTATCGGTCACTGATTTTTAGCAATGATTACGATGATTGGTGACTTTTTGCCAATACGAACGCTGGAATATGGATATTACGGAGGGTTTTGCCTAAATTATCATCGTCATATCAGAATCCAACAAGGAGATCGGAGGAGAAGCTAAGTAAACGCTAGCAGGACTCGATATTGCACTTACGAACTGTCACTTTGAAGGATTATAAGCGATCGAAATCATATCACATCTCACCGGAGTCCGCTTGTCATGCACACTAGTGGGCTAACGGAACACAGCCAAACATCTTCTTTTAGTTGGGGTCAACATCGTCGTCTTGGTTAAATACCTTCTTTTACTTTACTTATTTCTATTTACTTTGTAACGGAACGAGAGAAAAAATTTGAATTCTCCCAGAAATATTGATTCACGTTTCAAGGCATGAGGATTTCAAAAGTCCATCCGACGTCCGAAATTTTTTTCTCCTAAACTACATTACCAAAATTTACGAAATTTGATACAAAAACTCAAGATGTGCCAGTAATCTCGGTCTCTTGATGAACCCTGAGAGTTTATGATTAAGGAATAAACTATCGAAATTAGAAATCTCAAAAACTTTCAACGTAAGAGGATAGCTTTTTTGTTGGATTAAGATAGAGTTTAGTCCCCCGAGTCGAATGAGACCACTCGGGTTGCTGTGGGTTACTGTCTTCGTCAGTTTTCTCACCGTGAAAAAATCCCATCTTCGGGTGATGAAAGTCGATCAATGGACGGTCAAACAGAAGATCCTTGGCGGCAGAGCACATTCATGGGAGGTATTTTCATCTTGAATGCAACCATGCAAGGTTATGTACGTACCACAGACCTGCCTCGAATACAAAGCTGTGATTTACGTAGAAGGGCTATGTAATTCAGAAATAATAAAATCCTGTGTAATAATTTGTAGGTTTTCTTTGACGAATCGGTGTCCACATCTACGTCTGAATCTACTCAACCGCCAGCGATTTTAGGTATAAGCACTCACTCAAGGAAAACTATTGGATCGAAAAGTTAAGCGAAAGACTCGATGAACGAGAGATTACTCTAGATACGTAGGTATGTTAAAATGGTTTTTAAAAAAGTGCCAGCCCACTCCCAATAACTGAACATTTCTTCTTTTGGTTTATTATTCAATAATAAACCATTGCAATGGCTGCTGAAAAAAAAATTCTAACCCCCCCCCCCCCCCCTGAAAATTTCATAGTTTACGTTTCAAAGGGTGTAGAATCCAAATCTGCAATAAAAATTTTTCCGTCCGTCCGCCGTACGCCGTACGCACGATTTCTCCCAAACGGCTGGAGCAAAAATCAGGAAAAATCAATATTGGTCCGACAACGCCCCAATTCTGTAGCCAGCTCTCTCACTTAATTTAAAGTTAAGGGTTGTCAAAGTTTTGTAAAATCCCTAAAAACCTCAAAAAAGTCAAGGCGGCTAAATTTGGACTTTTTTTTTAAGAACTTTCCATGAGGAATCGAATGAGCCCCTCCCCAGGTCCGTAGCTCATACCATTCCCGATGGATTTATGGTGCCAACATTTGCATCAAAAACAACTTTTTTTTTATATATCGCAGTAATTTGGGATGTAGTGAATGTGGATACTGGAGTGAACTCCTAAAAAGGTTTATAGCCGAGACATGGGTTGAAGCATTCTGATAATTAAAACGCTGCAAATTTTTTCACTGGGGTTTATTGTTCAATCTTATTCATTTGGCTTTCATTCATGATTTGAATTTTTACTAAGATTTGGAGTGTGTGTGTTTCACAGGTGATAGAGCGATTATTGAATTTCAGGAGGCACACAAATATGATCAACTGATCAATCCAAATAGGTATTTTGGTTGAGAACCGATTTAAGTGCTCTATGCATATCTCCTGAAATCCAATAATCGCTCTATCACCTGTGAAACACGCACACTCCAAAGCTTAATAGAAATTCAAATTATGAATCATTGAATAATAAACCCCAGTGAAAGAATTTGCTGCGTTTTTTTTTTATTTGTTGTGATCACGTTCACTTTTGATCTGTTTGCGTTGAAATACATGAAATGACCTCCGGGTACCTGCCATTGGCTTCATTCTTTCCCAGTTAACTGTGGGTGCGCTCGTACATAAACGGCTCTCGACCGACCTGGGACACCAAGTTGGTCATGGAGCCACTCGTACGGTCAACCAGGTGACGACTGGGAGACATCCTTTCCAAGTGTTCTGATTTGGTGAAAATTCCAAAGAATGGGCTGTTTTCCCACGGGATTTGCCTGTTTTCTTAAAAGCATTTCCTCCGTATTCTGTTTTGATTAGGAAGAGTGATTTTTAGGAATTACCTGGATTGTGGTGTGGTTTGCTGTGAAGGAGCCACGAGTCTGCGTGCATGAAGAGTCCGTTGACCATGAGTACCGGGTACCCTCTTGGCTTGTTGTTTGGCAAATCTGGGTTTATGATTCTACTTAGAGTCAATTTATAGCCGTCCTCCGTCTCGACTACGAACTTCCTATACCTGAGCCCCATCGCTTCAACGATGAGTTTCTGTAAGAACATAATTGGTGATCTATATGACACCACACATAACATAGATTCTGTAACACCACCCATAAAAGAGAATGGACACACTACAAGATTCTTTCACTCTTCTTTACACTATTCTTGACTCTTTTAGATGCAGCAATTGGGGATATCTCTGGGAAAAGGGCACTTTGCTCCTAACAATCTTTGACTTTTCTAGTCACCCTGGTAAACCAGCCATAGGAGCGACCCTGAGGTTTTCTGAAGATCTCAGGGTCTGGCAACGCCGCTCAAATCTAAGCCTCCAGGTAGAGGCCTGACAGCTCGCATTGGACCCTGATTACGGTGCGGTACTTACGTTTTAAGCAATTCAAATATGATCTAATAGTTAATTCGATCATGCCATCACCAGAATCGTGATGTACATGAAAAAAGGGACACAACGAGTATAAATTTGAACTGGAAAAACATACCTAGACGTTATGTAAAAATACCCAATGGCGGTTTTCGTCAAACTCAAACAAAAATGGTTTTTTTCCCATGTAATTTTGGACGCTGAAGCGATTGGAGTGGGTCCCAAACCTGTGCGATTGACCCAGAACGAGGAAATCCATTTTCATGGGGTAAAATGGTGCAAAATGACATTATTTCCGTACTTTTTTGAGCCCCATCCCATCTGACAGGGTTGGATAAAAGAAACATGAGTTTAAGTGTAATAAAGTTCGACACAAGAATAATAAACCCATGTGTAATCAAATTTGCAGCGTTTTTTTTTTTTTTTTTTTTTTGCAATTTATTACACTTTTGCAATACGGCCACACACTTGTTTGATAAGGTGTTCCTGAACCGATTGATATGAAATTTAGACTTGTTTTCCTCAGAACGACGAGAACATTTTGAATCTCACAAAAAATTACATTTTTCAACAAAAGCAACTAAAACGTCTTGCGTTAAGAGGGGAAGATTGAAAGGGGCTTTACTGGTGCTAATGAGGGATAGTCTGCGGAGTTAAAGGGTCCGCTGCGGTGTTGCCACCTGATGGCGGGGAAGGGGTTTTCGTCCCGGAGGTCGAGGGGTCGCTCCTATATGGGCAATGGTATAGTCATTAGTAAGGTAGGTAAATCGCGGAAAATTCATTTTGGGCAGAAATGAAGTTTGAAAAACGTTCGCCAAACATCAATCAATGTATTGAAGGATACCTCCTCCCCGATTTGTTTATGTTTATGGATAGTTGGATGACGGTGAAGTTGTTACAACCCAAAAATATTGATACCGCGGACTGAATTGGAAATCTTATCCTTAATATCAAGCAGAAATTAACCTTTGGTTGAACACTCGAAAGGGGTTGAGACATGAAGCCAATTTAAACAGACCTCTTCGACCACAGGTTATTATCCTTGAAACAGGGGCGGTTACTGACAGAAGCCCAAGTATTATCATATCGTAAGTATATTATCATATGTTTTCCAACACTTCCCCAAGAATCCTCATTGAAGAGCAGAACGGTTTCAAATTCAGGCGCCAAACAGGACCTCAGGATGGGTGTAGTTGTGAGTTTGATGATTGGGGTTAGGGGCCCAAGTAAGCTCTGCTCCTTAATGGGAGGCGCTTGCATGGAGAACAAAGCGTTTGATTCTATCCGGGTCCAAAGAATCAATGAGAAGTTTCAGGGAGCACACCTAGTCGTCCGCTCAACCGCAAGAATGCGTGCATCTAATCACCAAAACACACTCTCAAATTGACCTGTGTTAGCTGTAAATACCCGATTTTTTTTTTTTTTTTTTTTTATTAAGGTATTTACGTACCTACTGGTGAACTTCTTACAAAGGTAGGATTGAGTCTTTTGTTTCAAGATTTGAAGCCAAGAAAGTGGACAAGATTGATAAAGAAGATCTAATTCAAATTTGTATTTGGCTGAGAGAAGCATATTTTTCTCTCACGATCCCTTCGTTGTTGTCCCTTTTGGTCTCGGTGCACCCCTGGGGTTTCATCACAGAAGCTGCTGCTTTGAACATAACATTTTCCCAAGCCAAATGGCATCCATCTTGGCTTGTTTTGGGTAGGATGAGATGACGAAGTGAAATTGCAGGCTGCTGCCTCAGCAGATGCTTGCTGGAAGAAGTTCAGCAGCTGAGCGAGGTAATTGTCAAGGTGTTTGACTCAAGTGAGTGAGGAAATGAAAGATGCTACGATAGGGAATGTGATGTTTGGTCTTTCGGATCGGGCGGGATTCAATTAATTACTGTTCCGTAATACTTGGTTCCACAGCCTGCACCAACAGTTAAGGCGCGAAAATATCAATCCCTCTGACTGAGATTGAAAATTTCCCTTTAATTGCAACACTCTAACGGGTAGAGCTATAGGGCCTCAAATCTCTTCTAATGTGGGTTATTCTCCTTGCACATAACAGAGTTTATCTTGTTTTCTAAAGTAACTGTTAGTAAAATATCGGACCCCGAACTAAAAAATCAGCAGTGGTGATCTCAAAAAAATGCGGAAGTATTTTAGTATCTACCTACTTCAAGTACGTTCTTGTTGTGTTACTCTTCCTACCAACATAATTTCATATAAAACTACTCCCATTACATTAATTTCATGAAAGTCAAAATAAATGCTATTACCAGCGACGAATCGCTCGTTTCTTCTGGAAATTTGGTGAATTCGGGTAATTTTAATTGGTTGCTACTCTCCAACCAAATAAAAAGCGATAGATGTAACAATAATCTGGTGCGTCCCTTCATGTCCCTGCAATTAATTTTTTAGAAATGAAAAACAAAAAATTAGTTGTCAGTACAGTTAATATCCATATTCTCGATCAATTTTTAAATAGTTGCTTTCCTTTACTTTGAAAGAACAATGAGGTAGGTAGGTGGGTATCGTGAAATCTAAGATTTTGTGCAATCAATTTTCTTAAATATCTGATATTCAAGAAATTGTATCACCCAAAATAGTAAAAAACGGACATCTATTTTCAAATAATTGACTTTCTTAAATACAGGTGCTCAGATAGGCATTTACCTCTTCGAACCGTCATAATTTTTCCTTCATTCAATTAGATTTTTATTTTCTCAACAGCCAGAAGGGTTAGCAGACAGTTACAAAATCAGCCAGTAAAACTGGACCTACCACCCTAACATAAATGTATACAGGTTATTATGTTTTGTGAGAGTATGAGAAGGTGTATGTAATGTGGAGGTGTTTGTGATTGTTTACAGCGTCCACGGACCACAAGCAGACGAAAATCCAAAATTCTGTTGATCGAAAAACGTCAAATTCGAGTGGCAATTTTGGTTATGGAGAGATTTTCGTTAACCTCCAGAAAGTGATTACTTACTATTGACTATTGCCCGGTATCCAAGAAAAAAAAAATGTACTTTCCCGTACAGATGAAACAAAAAACTCCCTTTTCCGTTAAAGGGGGAAAGGAATTCACGAAAAACTTGCTCCTAAAGTCATCCTGCACATTCACTATTTCAACTCACTACGTAGATACCAAATATTCATCAATCTCAAGGTTTCCAACCACCGCTTCCTAATGAACTAGACACTTGCAATAAAGTTCAACGCACAAAAGACATTGATGTATTAAACAATATTGAACTCGGCTTTTTGAAAAACCTGATGGATAAATACATCATTAATCATTAAATACCATCATTAATACGTCCTTAAATTTTAAGGACGAAGAACAGTAAAAATTGAGAGCCATAAAATTACTACGATCAGAATCGTGCAATAAAACTGATGAAGCGTAATTCGAAAGGATACAAGATGATTGGTACCTAGTTAGTAGCAATAATATCTAGTAATATAAACTTAATGAAGTAGTCATCAATCAATCAATCTCCTCGACTACATCGTTGTTAATTTCAAATCGATTTCACCATTTTTACTCTAAGTGATTGAGGTAGTTTCTTGAAATATAAACCATTCCGCTATCAGTTTTAATTAAAAATATGTATTTACAAATATATGTACATTGCATGATGAGTAATAAATATTCACGATTTAATCTTAATATTGCAGTAAAATCAACAGGTACAATTAGGCTAGATGCAAAACAGCATTCCATCGCGTTATTGAAACGTTCATTCATTGTCGAAAAGCTGAACAAGGCAACTTCTCAATTAAAATTGATGAAAATATGCAGAATATATTTGATTAAGAGTAAGGAATTTTCATTTTAATACCATCCAGAAAAGAGGAAAATGAACTCAATAATTTAGTTGGTACCTATCGTTACATATTTTCGTTTGAAACTTACTGCACTTTGTTCAAGAAGTGCACGTATGGAATGTCAAATCAACGTTAGTTTAAATATGAATTGATAAAATAGACTTCTCTCGTAACGAGAAGCGTTATTATTATCATAATATAGAGAACAACTCAATTATTACTGTTATACGCAACAAAAGCGATATTAATCCGTCCTATTGCCCATTGGAACAGTTATTGTACGATCAGTATATGTGGATTAAACAAACGGTATATTTAGAGGTGAAATTTTAGTCTTGAACACAACCCCATTCAATAAAATACGTATCACGAAAATATTTAAGCTGGTAGGTCGAGACTCGATTCATTTTCACGTCAGTCAATCCAAGGAGGACAAACAATACAAGTATTTGAAACACCACCAAAACTGCTCGTACCAACATGAACAATGCAAATAATTACAAAAAAACTGGCAATATATCCCAAATATGGTTTAAAAGAAACGAAATCGAAGAGAAATCGTTACGTACTGAATTTATCGATGACAGAGTGATAGCGTTAGGTGGTTGTTATGAACTAGCTAGTTATGTGGTGGGGTGGTAAAACATACAGCTAGGTGATATTTTCAAAGCTGACGTCCCATTTTGAGCTTTAAATTCCAAAAAACCTCTCAAAGCTCCAACCAAAAAAAATCATAAATCCTGCTTATTGGAAGTTGGCCATGAAACACGCGCTCATCGCCGATGATTTGTGGAATTCAGTTGAAGGTAAGGAAGCAGACATGGGTAAGAATCAAAAGGCCCTGGCGAGGATAGTTCTTGCAGTCGATAAAAGCAATTTCTCCCACATAAGAAATGCCGCGACTGCTACTGAAGCGTGGGGATCGCTCGCGAGAGCATTTGAAGATTCTGGTTTGACCAGGAAAATTACGCTTCTGAAATCGCTAACTGGAGCTAAACTCTAGGATTTTCCTTCCATGGGGGAATATTGTAACCACATTCTAAATACTGCGCAAAGTTTGCGCGAAGTTTCGTTCAATGTGGACGATGCGTGGATTGCTGCCACGATAGTTTCAAACCTATGATAATGGGTCTTTAATCCAGTGGGATCAAGATTACGGGAGAATCCGTCAAACCTCAACAAGTGATAATGGTTACTAAGCGTTCATGTCCAAACGCTCCCACAAAATTAAATGTAACAACTGTTTCCGTATCGGGCACATAGCCAGAGACTGCTACTAAAATAAGAATAAGAATAAATTCAAAGAACCAAAAAAGGGTTCACATAAACCCAAAGAACATGAAACGCCGTACAAAAATAATAATAAAACGGCGTGGCTTGCTTGCTATTCTTCAATTCCTAAATCAACTCAGTCAAATGGTTCATTTTACCTGGACTGTTGCGCATCGACGCATTTTAATAATGGAACTTGCCAGTCATATATTCATAATAGAGAAAATTCTACGAAAATAACAGCTGTTGACACCCAGGTACTGAATGCACAATTCCAAGAAACCCTTCAATGAGTCCATCCCATATAAGGAAGCTGTAGGGTCTCTTTTACATCTTTCTCAAATCTCACGTCCTGACATAACCTAAGCAGTGAATGTAGTAAGTCGTTATTGTCATATTTTTCAAAAGCCTCATTGGAGTGCTGTGAAGAAAATTTTCAGATATTTAAAGGGAACGAGGAATTTAAAATTATAATTTTCTAAGGGAACCCAAAATATTGTTTCTTACTCTGAAGCAGATTGGGGTAAGTAATAAAATAAATTCTCGTTATTCTTGCACTGGGGGTTGTATTAAAATTGGAGGCTGTTTAATATCTTCGTCATCTAAAAAACCTCTGCCAAGTGGGTGTGGCACATAGCTTCCTCGTATCCATAACATGACTGTATAGATCATTGAAAATTATTATTGACTAAAGAACTTCGTTCAATTAGGCGAAGTAAACATTGAATTAGGATAAATTTATTGTTATGCAGGAGCATAACTTGAGAAAATAAAGGTAGGCATGTTCAACTATTGAACAAACTATAAAATATACCTAATAAGTCCGAACAATCCCTGAAAATTTCATCGAAATCGGTCAAGAACTCCCGAAGTTATGCACGTAAGAAGGATTTCACGTTTGCGCATGCGCAGAGGCTACTATTGATCCGGGGGTCATGAAACCTATAGGGGACCATCTACACCCCAACCCGCACAATCCCTGAAAATTTCATCAAAATCGGACTATAACTTCGTGTAGTTTTGCCCGTAACAAGGATTTGCTGACAGACAGACAGACACACAGACAGACACGGAAACAAAATTGTTCAGAAACGTCTAAAACGCAAAATGCGAGTGGAATTTTTGATTTTGGAGACAAAAAAATTTTCACATTCCGAAAGTGAAAACAATGCTTCCGCTACCTTAGTAGACTCGGAAGAAAAACAACAAACTGTTTCACTTAGTTCTTGCGAGGCCGAGTATATGGCCCTCTCCTATAATGTCCAGGAGTTATTTTGGTTTCGAAAACTTGTTTCTGAAATTCAACCAAATTCGGTCTCAAATCCAACTACAATTTACCGTGATAATAAAGGTGCAATAGATGTAGCAAAGAACGATATAGTGAACTCCCGTACTAAACATATAGATATCCGCCATCATTTTATCGAACATCATGTGAAAGATGGCACCATAAATATTGAATTTTTAGGTTCAGATAAAATGCTAGCAGATGCACTTACTGAGCCTTTAGGCAAGTTTAAATTTGAATGTTCTGTAAAGATTTTGGTCTCACTACCTGATTGAGAAATGTTTTTCTTGTTGTTGCTTACGAATGTATGTTTCTTTTTGTTACATTGGAATGACTTGTTAAATTTTTTTGTATCTCAAGTTGTCATACTTCATGTTTGTCTCTCATTGATCAGATGCTGATAAAGCTTCAGAGAATGTTTCGAGGGGGTGTGTTATTTTTGCGAACCACTCCTCATTGACTATTCGTGCGATTTGCATACCGTATAAATTCCTAGTCGGCTTCATCTTCCAATTATCGTATTTCTATACTCTGTGACGTTATCTAAAACTTATTTAATGGCGTCCGATTAAATCGCAAGTGCAAACCTCGTTAAAAATTTATATTCTTTTATCGCCCTTAAATTAACAGAAATCGATCAGAGTCTGCTCATCCTAGCATAGTGCAGGTGGCGTGAAACTGCTTGGTTGAAATCTACTTCCATTTGAAAATAGCAGAACTACTTTTTCTACCACTATCTTAATTTGTTTCTGAATCTACTGCCAGTCCATGAATAGATTCAAGATGAAAATAAGTTTTGACGATCGTTAATTAAGGTTTTTTTCACTTTTCGGATCCTCAACACCACCAATTTTACTGAGCGAGATAGTTTGGTAGCGATTTAAGAGAAAGCATCAGCTCTTCAATTAAAAAACGTCGTCAGTCATTTTTCATTCTTTAACAACCATGAAAAACTATGAAAAGTTCAAGATTGAGGTACCTAATATACCACCAAAATCTACCTTTGTTTTCCTCAAGATCCAAGAAACACAGACATGAATTCCAAAAAACCACTTCCAAATCTGGAATATGTTTTAGGTTTTTTCCTTAAAAGTGGAATACCATACAGTAGATGGTGTATGAACTCATGCTCTCTCTCCCCCCCCCCCCCCCTCGGTTTTTCTCACAGCCCAGGGAGTGTGATGGATATGGTTAGTTGGCCCTAGATTCCGACGCCTTCGGGGATGAATCAGACGTTTACAAGCGTCTGAGACATCCCCTGAGCGTGGCGGAGCATAATAATGCATCCACCTGCTCGGAAGGGGCAACTACACCATTCCATCACCCTCACACCATGAATCAAGAAAGAAGTCGTCAACCTAGTCTGCGGCGTTTTGTCAGCTATGACAGCGCATCTGGATCATAATCGAAGAACGTTTATTGGATTCGTAGCTGAAGCCACAAGTGGTTGGGCAGATCTTTCGCCTGAGGCCACGGAAAACTAGCACGCTGTTTGAAACCTGAAAACATGCTGCGCCTCTACTTGTGTTCAATTGTGCACGCTGTCATTCTCGTGGACATTTATGTTTGAAAGATAGAATTTTATTCCTGAAATAGAGGCCGACACTCAACTCTACCTCATCATGGTGTCGGGTCACACGTGCACTTAGTTCTAAAAGATATTTCTGGTGATTGTAAAAATTGACAAGAAAATGCCTTGTAGTTAGCAGAGTCGACAAGATTAGATGAAACCAATACCGGTTTCATTGTTTATTTTTCAACGCTTGCAACAACTGTAACTGGATGATTCCGGCAACGCAACCTATCCGAACACCTTATAAGGATGACAGTCGTACCTGAACTATGAGCTCGTATAAAAGGTAGTGACCTACACTCCCCACTGGTCACTCTCTCTTCTTCTGCTCAGTGATTCAACCTTAGCCTGTACATTCCCCAATGAGACAATGCCATAATCTCTGCAATCCAATTGTTAGTTAATGGTGTTTGTGTGACAGGTTGAAGTAGGCGGCAAAAGAACGTGTTTTTCGTCGAAAATTACAAATTTGTGTTCCATGGAACTCTCAAATGTGGTGGTTGAGCAATAATTGATTGTGCACAACAACAATAAACACTCTGATGCCCCTCTCATTGCCTGCAGGAACTGGAGTATACAAGAACTTGGAATGTCAAAATCTACAAGAAAGCAGACAATTAGCAAAGTGGCTCGTGTGAGCATTCCTCCTGGTTTACTGTGATCCTGAAGAGGTTGGTGACGGATTTTGTAAGTGTGTTGGACAAACTGCAAACGCTTATTTTGAGGGAACTCGTGGAGGTTCAGTGCAAAGTGTATCCCAAGTTTGATTCTGTCGAGAAAAGTTGTACCTCTGGATAGAGGCAATACCTCACGTCCCACCAAGGAGTGTACTGGCATCACGAATTTCCTTAGCAGGAATCGGCTGGGAGTGCAATAGTTACTTAGTTGAACTCTCCGATCAGCTACCACGAACAAACCACCCGCGTATCCAAACAAAATTGCAGTCGCAGTTGGCCTAAAATGAAGTGGCAGGGCTCCCATCGTTCTAATACATAGATTCATAGACTCGACATCAATAATGTTGGACGAGTGTGACCGCTCCTTTTAGGGGAAAAATATAATATTGCATCACTGTATCTGACAACCTACAACGCCACCGAAAAAGAGGATATAGGAAGTGAGGGATGGAACTCAATAACACAAGTGCAGCCATAAGGAAACCAGTGTCTGTCTGCCAACCCAAAAATTGTCGTTCCTTCAAGGTAAGATCGATACTCTCAAATAGCATCCCGAACATAATAATTCCCCTTTTGCTGATTGGTTTCTCATTAGATAAATTTCCCCTAATCGGAACTGATACGACATGAATCAATACATCAAGTAAAACAATGGTTCTTGTGGTTTCTTTTCAAGATTCCCTCCTACCACACCATTTGTTGGAAGCCAACTGCAGAGCATATACTACCCCCCCTCTTGGACATGAAAAGAGTACGTAGAAGTGCACTTCAAATGGTTTGCCTTTACGTTGCCATTTGAAAGACATGACCACCGCTGTCCTTCTCCATCCTTGGCTTAGCAAACTTTTTTATATTTTTGAACAGATAAAGACGATAAAAATAGTGACAAAACCCCTAACGAAAAGAAGTAAAATATAAGCATTTCTAATACGGCAATCCCTCAAGTTAGATTTCATCTCTTTTGGTCGATAGCAAATATAAATTTTCCTTGCAAAAAATGTTAAACAATTTACCTGTGAATTAAATCGTTAAAGGAATCTTCAAAACAAATCAAAACTTCACTCCTTTCATCAGCTCGTTTCAAATAATTCATATTTTCAGGATAAGAGTGCCAGCATAATTTATCAGAGTTAACATTCCCAATTTTACAGTCATCATAATCAAAATAAACGAGTCAGTCGGTGATTGCATTAAACAATTAAGGCGGGTAATACACCATCGATCTTAGACTAAAAACACAAGCTTGGTGTCGAAATATGAGTATTGATTTTTTCATTTTAAGTAACTTCATTCACAAAACGTTTGTTTTATCAGCTCATCATAACTTTCGCATCCCATTAAGTCTTTTCTTGTACCTGAACACACACATTTGAATCTCAAGATGTTAACAAACATATTTTCACAATAAGTCAATTAACCGATTCATGGTGAGGACTCCCATGGTGTAGCATTTCAAAATTAGTGGCAGTGTCATTTTGAGTGAGGCTTCCCTTACAAGCTTACACAATAATTATTCACTACGAACAATTTGATACAAATGAGAGACTGAAAAGAGATCATCAGGAGAAAAACTCAAATCGACATCGCATTCAGTACGAATAATTAAACTCAAATAAGAAACAGCCGTTTCAAAAATAATAATAACTTCCAACGTATATCAACAAAGTTCAAAATCAGTCCCCACCATTTAACCTATGAATCAAAGGATAGATAAACCTGTTAAACACTAAAATTCAACAAGAACAAAATTAGAACGATTCAACCATTAAATAACAAATGAATACAGCTAAATTAAATTTTTGTGTTTAATTTCTCATTTGTATCAACTGACTAAACTTGAATAAGAAATAAAAACAGTCGTCAATGCATCCCGATTGTAGAGGGCAAACAATTTTAGAATAGTTTAAAAATATGTTTTGAAGTTTTTCTTATAGCCTACATTCAAGTTTAGGATTATTCTACGTGTTTAAATAATATATTTCAAACTAATCGCTATCTTATGTACACCTTGATGTAATTATTCGTTTAATTCATTTATCTAGGTAAATAGGTGTTTGGTGTTTATTGAGAAATTAACTTTCTAAGGCATAAGGTTCTTTTTATATTCTTTTTAACGCGTTTATTTGAACTAAAAGCAGCGAATAGCGTTCAGTATTGTACTGTTAAGAGGACGAATGCAATATTGGTGAACTGCAAAATTTTAACTAAGAATATCATCTGACAATTACAATTTACGTTTAAACTAATGGTGTAAATGAATTATTTTTCTGCTATCGCAACTCGGAGAGTTCAATTCTACTAGATCCATGTGAGCTCGACAGTGCGAGAGAAATGGATAGGTTTGCAAAAGTTTAACAATTTTCCTAGGGCTCAGAGCAGGGTAGTTGAAAACACTTAGTCGTATTTTGTGAGGTAGACATAAGTGTCTGACTGTGATAGCATCAATAGTGTGGCCAATTTGTAGCATCCATCGCCAATGGCTTAGGAAGTTCATCAAACTCCTTAGATCCAGGGAAATGGACGTGGAGAGATGCAGGCGTCTAGGAATGCAAATCTAGCCTTGTGGCTTCACAAACCAATGCTTTCATCCCAGACCAACATCTTCCCTTGTAGATGCAACGGAGGAAGGATCTGATATCAATCCAGTCCTCTAAGTCTCCTTCCCAAGTGACAGTGCCACAACATATCAATTGGAATATTCGGTGATTTGTGCCAATCAATTGAATCTATCACTGATCTATCTATCAATGGCTTAGGGAGTTCATCAAACTCCTTAGATCCAGGGAAATGGACGTGTAGAGATGCAGGCGTCTAGGAATGCAAATCTAGCCTTGTGGCTTCACAAACCAATGCTTCCATCCCAGACCAACATCTTCCCTTGTACTGAGATGCAACGGAGGAAGGATTTAATATCAATCCAGTCCTCTAAGTCTCCTTCCCAAGTGACAGTGTTACAACATATCAATTGGAATATTCGCTGATTTGTGCCAATCAATTGAATCTATCACTGATCTATCTTTCAATGGCTTAGGGAGTTCATCAAACTCCGTAGATCCAGGGAAATGGACGAGGGGAGATGCAGACGTCTAGGAATGCAAATCTAGCCTTGTGGCTTCACAAGCCAACGCTTCTATCCCAGACCAACATCTTCCCTTGTACTGAGATGCAACGGAGGAAGGATCTGATGTCAATCCAGTCCTCTACAGTCTCCTTCCCAAGTGACAGCGCCACAACATATCAATTGGAATATTCGGTGATTTGTGCCAATCAATTGAAACTATCACACTGCGGCAACTATTGATCCTCTTGCAGACCTGATTACAAACCACTATCAAATCTCTACTCTACAAAAAGTAGAAGCACGAGTTTCGCCTACAATTAGGTACCTAACTACTATCATGAAACAAATTTTTCTAAAAAATACTATCAACCTCTAACGAAATACTACAAAATTAACTATCCATTAATTAACAGTAAAGGCCAAAACTATGATCTTTATGATAATTATGTAGAAAGGTACCTATTTCAATAAAACATTGAATATGGCTAGAGAAACCCTGATGAACCTTGAAACATTACAATAATCGGACTTTGCGAATATCTGTGACAAAACTGTGCTACAAGTTTGTAAATCACATGTTCATTTTCACCAACATTTCTCCATAATCAAAGTAGGTACTAAAATTAAAATTACAACCCAAATATTGTTTACGTAAGACTAGAATTTGGAGCCCTGGTACGTCCCCGACACTAACTCTAAATAACTAAAAATTACAGGGGAAAGGGCCCTTTTTCGCAAATCAGCAAAGTGCGTGTGTATTTAATGGCGCCCAATATAATATTCTGCATTGTATGTACATGAAAAATATATAATGTATTTTTGCTAGTTACAATAATGGTATGTACACAAAAAAAAAATATTAATCATTTTTCTTGGGGAGTCTCATTCTATACAAGGAGGAAGGGGAAAAAAATATCAGTCAAACGTGGGTTTAAGGAACTTGATGAATTATCGCATTTTTTACATAGAAAATCACGCGAAAATAAGCTATAAAGAAATGAATAATATAAAGAAAAGAAAATGAATGAAGATGCGTATTTGTCTAACTACGAGCATAATTTATTTGATTGTTGACGATTGCGAACGTTTTGAAACGCATCGATTGCCAAAAAATTATTGACTCCATTGATAATTTACTAGTTTGTAATATAATGATGTAGAAAAGTGTTTCTGATCGAGTGATTGGGCTAGTTAAGATTTGTCGATTATGCCTAAATAGCGTTTTGAAGGCTCAGCGCACACGCGGTTCAATGAGGTTCATGTTTAATTGTGGCAGATATATCGATCGAAGCCGCGGAGAAGGGGGATGGTAGGATTTCCGTTTCAGGAGGAAAAGAGAAGGTTTTTCTGCGGTTGTAGTTGGTTTTTTTTTCGGGTTACTTCTAGAATAGAGGTTCGTCTGTCGCTGGCAAAACGCAGCTCCAAGGCCAAGGTCAGGCCTTCCTCTCTTCGCTCTGCTATTGTCCAACCTGAAAATAGAGACATTATAGTAACATTATCAACGTTCTCAGAAAACAGTATAGGAATAGTGTCGGCACATTAAGATACCTTTTGAGGTTCCAATGGTATAGAGGGAGTCAACTAACCATGTGAACGATTGTTACTTTTTTATAGGCTAGAAATAAGCACTGGAAAGGCAAAGTTAGGCTAGAATTATCACAATTGACATCAGGATTAAAGAATGTCATCAACCCACCTTGATGAACCAGTGAAAATGTTGCTCCCAATTGTGATGCTGTCCCCATTTTTAATACAAAACCTTTTTAATAACCTCTTCGTTCACAAAGTGTAGGAGGTTTTCAGGCGTTTCCGTGGAAATTTCAGTGGGTGTTAGGGCACCCTTCCCGAAATGCCGAATTCTAGTTGATGCAACAGCAGGACAGTTACAGAGGATGCGTTCTGCTGTTTCCGCCTCTTCGCAGCAGAACCTGCATTCTTAGACTGCTTGGCTTGCCTCTGCTTAGGAGCGTTATGTACGTGTTTTGTCCTCCCATTTCTGAACCGGTTGAGTTATATAACTCTTGGTAACCCCTAGTTGAGGTTCAGGTCCAATTGGGTTGGACTCCGATCCCTTTTTAGCAAGGCGATCAGCTTCCTCGTTGCCCTCTATTCCCTCATGAACCGGTACCCATAGTAACACCAGTTTGTTGCCCTAGGCCGCAGCCTTGAGGCAACTCCGTCAGCTTTGCAGTTACTGAATAGGCAGAAATGGCATTTAGCATAAACATTGTTGTACCTTTGAGTCGTTTCCTGGCAATCTCTTGTGCACATATTTCTATAGCATGGGTTTCCACTTCATATATGGTTGCAGTCAAACCCAGAGGCTTGGCCGCTCCATTCATCACGGACCCATCTGTGTACCACATGGGAAGGCAGGCATGCCTCTTTCAAAACTCATGGTCTTTTATGATTACTTTCATCGAAGTTCATATTTTCTAACATTACGTTAGAGATGGACATAGTCAATGGACCTGTATCTAACTTGTCCAGTATTTCCAAGTGACTATCTTTTTGTAGGGAGAGCTTTATTTTTCCCATTTGCTGCATTCTACTGGCCCCCAGGTAGGCTGTTCTCTGCACATAAATGTGCAGAGGGGTGAGGTCTAAGAGAACCTCTAGTGCTGCTGTGGGAGTGGTGTTAATGGACCCTGTTTTGCCAATACAGGCCTGCCTCTGGTTTGTTAAGCTCCAAACGAGCAGAGGTTTGGCAAGTTTTTGGCCACCATACTAAAGAAGCGTAAGTGACCATGGGTCTGACAATTGCTTTATAGGTGTCATTTTGGGAGTCAACCCCCATGTTTTACTTAGCATTCTATGGCATGACCATAAAGCTCTAGTTCCTTTTGAAGCTATGTATTTCAATTGCTTGTTCCATGTTAGTTTGGATACTTTACTTCGTTTGAGAAAGAAATCCTCTGTTCCTGAAGTTGTAGGGGTGTAAGTGTGAGTTTCCTTCTATTGATAAAGGGAACCACAATGGACTGCTGCACATAAAAATCGGCCTGATGAAGCAGCTTGTTAGAGCGTTGAACAAAGACAACCCCTGTTTTCAGTATTTGCGTAAGAAGTTTCCCAAAATAACTTCTGAAAAGATCAAAGCTGGGTTGGCTCAAATTTCCCAACTTAGGAAGGACCCTGAATTTGAAAAACCGTGGATACTAAGGAGATGAATGCTCGGGTGAGTTTTAAATCATTTGTAAATGGATTTCTCGGAAACAACAAGAATCGTACACACTTCCAGAAACTCTGGCGCCTCATCAGCGTCAAGCCCCATTCCCTTCGGCCACATCTGGGATATTTTCCGGAAAACTTGGAGGATTTCAGGGAAGAACAAGGGGAGCGATTCCACCAAGATATAAAATTGATGGAATAACGGTATCAGGGAAGATGGAACGCAACCAAGATGGCGGTCTACTACTGGTATATATAGAGCAAGAACCTTCAAGAGTGCAAGGCCGAAAAAGTGACATCCAGGAAGTCAAGCAAGCGCGAATTCAACCAAGAATAATGTAAGTACTAATGATGAATCGCTCCACATTTATTTGTTCGCAATACACATATTTTTTCCTCCAAATAGCGTTTCGTAAACTACAGAAAACTGGTTACTTCTTTCCAATACTTCAAATGCAATTTGCCACAAAACGTGATGAAAACCCTGCATTGAATCTGGGGTTTATTATAGGTTTATAATTTGAATATTGCTTTGGTGTCCGTGTTTCATAGAGAGATTATTGAATTTCAGGAGGCATACAAATATGATCAACTGATCAATCCAAATAATTTTGAGAACAGATCTACGAATCTCCTGCAATTTTGCTGAAGGAACAGATTCGTATTCAAAGGTTCTTCCTGACGTTGATTACTTACCCAGTCATCTTTTGGGGTCGAGGTTACACACAGATAAGGTGCTACGATCCAGCGGCCAGGGGAGGATGCGTATGTCTCTTACATAGGTTGAATTATTGCTGGTATTGAATTCCAGTTCTCAATACTTACGACACTACTAGCTTAGAGAAGCTCAAAAGGTAAATGGAATTTTGCTGAAGGAACAGACTCGTATTCACAGGTTCTTCCTGACGTTGATTACTTACCCGTCATCTTTTGGGGTCGAGGGAGTACACAGATAAGGTGCTGTCGGACGATCCAGCGGCCAGGAGGATGCGGTGGGGGTGGAAAGCGAGGCAACTTACTGTCCCGAATCTGGTTGGGAACCAGTCGTGGACCAACTTGATCACATGAAGCGGAGCTCCAGACCAACGGTAGACGCTGATTTGACTGACTAAACCGCTGAAACAAGTACACAATTGACAATTACAACTTGAGCTCTGTTTCGAAACGGTAAGAAATTGAAGAAATTCTCGACAGCGTAATCCAAGGTAAATGGATAATTATTATTACCGTGTTATTCCGAATATTGCAAAACCATCTATGTAATGATATATCTACTCATTATTCAAATGAACACGTCATACAGTGCGGCCAATTTTTCAGATTTTGAAAAAAAAAAAGCCAATAGCAACAGTAAAAATGTTTCAATCGTCACCAAACTGTAGAGACCCTAAACTAGGTACCAGATCACTATCCCAGAAAATGTCAAGACGATACGATCATTAGGTAAGTAATGTGAAGATAGTTAAGAAAAACAATTGTGTGAAAGCGTGCTTGGTCGGCTTGTGGGATTTTGAAAAAATAATAATAACAAAGGTTTTTGAGTTTCAGAGCGGTGCAGATTCATTTAGGTCCGACGTTTGCATGAGTTGATTCCGAAGACACTCCTGGTCGAATTGGTTTTTACTGAAACTCCGAGACTAATGAATCAATTTTGATGAAATGTCACTGTTGGGTTCTAGCCAGTTTCTTATATACCTAAGAGGGCGAATGGTGTATAATTAATGGTAGTTTCTGTGTACGCGAAACATTATTTACATCACCTCATCTTCGTGTGATAAAAATCAGGAATGCCGCAGAGCCCTTTCAGCGGGAGGTCTGAGCTAGACCGTGTGGCTGGCGGTAGCTCAAGTATTTTCATTTTGAATGCAATCACAAGGTATGGAGGTGCAAGGTGTGGAGTTTAGATAATGTGCCACAGACGGAGTCCAATATGCAAAGGTCTTCAAAGCCCTTCAACGTAAATCAATCTCCTTCGCATATTAGACTAATAATTATTATTTGCAGCATTTTTTAAAACTTATTCTATTCGTTCATGTAACAATTAGGGAGCTATACATGCTGCCTACTCAACGTAAGAGGTGTTTTTCTCATTACATCGTAGTCTAGGAATAAATGCGTCATTCCACCACTAACAGCAAAGAAAATTCTGTCAATTTTGACAAGTGGCGTAGACAGTTTGCAAAATTATTTGAGTAAATTGCATTGCATTACATATTTGAATAAGGTCTAGTATAGTTTGACTAAACTGTAACTAACATATATGAACTACAAATGAGTAAAAGAATACGATTGAATACCTCGCGAATATCCCAGCAGAAGAGTGACATGCCATCGCCTTCAGCCCCTGCCCGTGGGATGTCTGACAAACAAGTTCGGCTGTGGACTTCCTCGTGTCTGCGAATCTTACGTCACCCGCAGCGCTGGAATACGAAGAAAAAAAAATGATAAAAGTCCCGAACTAGGCTTCTTCTTACGTGTTTCCTGGTCGGAGTTAGTTATCAAGGAAAATTGTAGCATGTACTTCTGCTAAGCATCACTTGACTTGGTTGAAATCACCAAAGCACGACAGATGCGATGCAACGAAAAATATGGAAGAAAACTACTTTTTTCCACGAGAATGACAAACACAAGGATAACTATCAATAGATCTAATACATCAAGGTTATTTACATAGAGACGCATGCATTTTCAGTTCAGCTGCTATCATTTAAATTCCTAATACAGAACCAACTGTAGAGAGCAACCTAAATTGTTTCTTACCTGCCAGATAACAGAGTGTGATTTCCATTTTCGTAAGCAAGAGCAAGAGAAACTATGCGAGCGGAATGTTCACGGTAGGTCATCACTCGGCACTCGTGCGGTCTCAGACGTCTGTCGAACAACCTCACCGTACCATCGGAGCAACCAATGCACATCTTGCTGCCACCTGCAAGTACAAGTATGGAAACTTATAACGTCGATTTAAAATAATGTAGTTATTCCAATTTTATTGGTAAGGGCTGAGCAAGCCCAATGTGAGTGGTAACTAAGCGATACCAGCGGGTCGGGTGGGTTCAGCGTTTATTGCAGGAGTTGGGCGTTGCGCTGGCACAAACTGACAAGTTTATTGATATTCTCACTACAAATGCACGACTGTTTACAGCCAGTTACTCGATTCCCAAGAAAATATTACCAGAGTCATATAACAAGGCAACGAATGAATGAATGAATGAATGAACATGTTTATTTATACACAACTTTGACAGCTAAATTTCACATAACATGGCTCACTTTGGTCTTCTGACCATCAGCGGAGTTCGTAACCAAACCAGGCACAGTTCACCCCATCATGGAGGGCTCACGACCAAGTAATAATTTCACAACTAAATTACTAAATAGCATAATAAATAAATCACAAGCACAACTAAATTTCTTAATAACTTATTTAATACATCACAAGAACAACTAGAATACTAAATAACTTAACAAATAAATAAATAAATCACAAGTATGTTCTGCAGGAGGGAGGGGGAACATTAACAATTCTCATCAAGGATTTGAGCAGAATTATGGTTACCGATTATAGTTAAACTCGGATATCAAAAATTCCCTATACCTCTACGCTTCCCTGTAAAACTGGCACAGCCCGGTCCAATCAGGCCCATTCAAAACTGCTAGCAGCCCCTCCAGGCCGAGTACGGGGCGACCCAGGCACCTCAACCTCGTGTTCCCCAGCACTGGACATTCCGCCAAAAAATGCGTGGTCGACTCATTGGCTTCCTGGTTACACAGTGAACATAAATATATCCGATTAGGGATCCATGGCTGCCAGTTGAGATTTAGGAGCTCTCCCCTACATTTGGCTATCACCATTGCCTCATACTGAGATGAATACAAGAAGTAGTATACACTGAGATCCAGTTGCTGGTACAGAAGATGGTACTGTGCGTTGGTTGCCATGATCCGGAGTGCTTTAAATTCAGCCCTTTGTGCGTCCAGCACTGTGCCAGCCAACTCCTTGAAACAGGGTGGGTTGAAAGGATCTGGAGCTGATGCCACCCTCAGCTGAGAGATGAAGTTCATCCAGACGCCTGCCCAGCCCACTAAATACGACAATGTGTGACTAGGACAAATTTATTGGTAGCCCCCATGAATCGGCATACTCTTTCAGACGGTCAATCATCCGTTGCAATGCCACAGGGGTATCTCCAATCAAAACTATATCGTCAGCAAACAACAAACAGTTAATCTGCACCCCTCCAATGTTGAGCCCTCCTCCCAGACACGGACTCAAGTCACTCAGGTACAAGGAAAACAGGCCAGGACTGAGAGGACAACCCAGTTTTACGCCTGATTGGGTTGCAAAACACTCCGACACATGGCCCGACACCCAAACTCTTGCCTTAGTGTTCCTGTACAACTGCTCGACAGCTGCTACCCACTTTGATGAGACCCCCAAGGCATGGAGTTTATAGATCAAAATCTGTCTCTGGATAGTATCAAACGCAGATCTCATGTCGAAGAAAAAAACAGTAAGTTTTCCTAGATTGGGCAAAGCGAATCAATTGAATTGAGGCAATTAGCCTGCATCATCCAGAGGATACTCTAGAAGATAAACAGCTCCAAAATTTTGCTCAGGCGTGGACTTACACTTACACTAATCTCGATACAGTTTGAATCTACTATACAAAACCATCTTGGAAAACCGGTATAAATGTTCAAACTAGATACCTGTCGGATCCATCGATATGCAAGTGACAGCGAAGTCAGCTCCAGTAGGAATGTCTTCCAAAGCCAATTCGGTGTTGGCGTCCCAAATTTTCAAGGATCTTGAGTCACCACCAACGATGAAATTCATTGAGTTTTGATCCCAGGCAAGGACGCCAACTCCACAAACAGACCCAGTCGCATTTCCTAAAGTTGAAACAATACAACAGATCATAAGAAAATGTATATTCATCTAGAGAGTAACCACAGGATATAGGAAAAACAATTTATTACTCGTAATGTTACAAGTATAATAAACTCTCGATTCCCGATTCTGATCAAATGAGAGGTTTGGGAGTATCAGGTTATGGTTGTCAAGTTGGTCAAGTTGGTTACGGTTGTTCTTTTCGCTTTCATAAGTCGCCACAGCAGATTTTATTATTGGATGGTTGTTTCGATTTTGTGAAAAATAAAAGAGGACTTATCGTAAATTCAGATTAAGTTTGTTTACAAGTAAGACCAACTCGCTACATTACTATTGTTGGATGAATTAATGTAAGGGCGTGATTTAGTCGCACGGCAGAATGTGGCAACGTCACGACAAGCAATTTCACTTTCACGGCTGAACAAGCCAATCCCAACAGAAGAATTTAGTGAACGACAATAAACGGATGCAAAGAACTGAAATAAATTGCACGTCACGAAAAAAAAAATCAATCCATCAACACGAAGGCAAGTTATGTGGGTAGATAAACAAAATCGACTTCTTTACTCATTAGATTGTAAGGGCAGCTTTGGGTTTGCTTGGCCTCCCTCGCTTAATGGCGTTTTGATTCCAGCTCAACCAGCTTCAGGAGAATTTGCAAGCCCAAAACGTATTTACAGGTCAAGTGTTCGGAGAAGTAAGGGCACATGCAATGTGATTTCTCCAATCTTCAAAGGAACACGAAACATCAATGTTACAGTCCTCAACGTATGCGAAATTCATTGTGACACAAACGCAACAAGTGGTCGGATACTGCTGAAAGACTGCTTGATTATTCTGACAGGAATCGGCGAATCTGTGTCATTGTTATCTGTCTTTACGCAGTTAGTAACCATTTTCACGGCGTGCTCCTTGAGCCATGCACTTCGGATTGTTTCGTCGTTCAACGAGCCGATTCAGAGTAGGGATCGGTATCGTTGAACAAGTATCGATATTTTGTACCGATACTGTATCGGAAGGTTGGTATCGATACTCCAAATATCGGCCGAGCAAAGGCTATCAATATCGAGTATCGTTAATATCAAATTTTCAAACTTGAACTCAAAAAAGCTAATCGTATCTACTTAAATAGAACGGAAGATAATCTTTGTATTGATTTGTTGAACCTGCGAGAGGTGAGGTAACAGTAACAGTAGGTACTATAGCCTCCTACTGGTGCCTTCCGACTTCTTATTCATTTTCTGTTTTCCATCTAGTATTAAAGCCACTATTATTTTACATTGCCAGATTCCATTGCCAAAGAAAATTAAGAAAATCAACCAAAGAAAAATATTGAAACCAATTGTGCTAGTGAGAACAAATTGTTATTTCTTTATCGGAGTTAAAGTATTGATACTCGATATTATTGAAAGGCCCAGCTTGATACAAAAATGCGATACTTCAATGGATTGTTTCGATGTTTTGTTCAACGATACCCATCCCTATTCAGAGTTGAAAAGTACCTGACGTACTGCGGGCCCTATTTTGGCGGGCGAAATATTATTACCTTTAGCGTAATTCATCTCATCAATAAGACTTAAAAACCATAAATGCACTTACTGAAAGAATGTTTGATGGAATTAGGATTGAACTGAGGGGGAGTCAAGGCTTGCCAGGCTGTTATCAGCTTCCCTTCCTGAGACCAAACTCTAACGGCCCCGTCTTCCGTTCCAGTGGCGATTAGCGAATTGTCGTGAGCGTTAACGTACTCGAGGCAAGTGACTTTCCGAGACGTCCCACGCTCCCCTCTGACTTGAATCAGCTTACTCTGCGTTTGGTAATCCCATATCCTGAAAAATATGAACCGTATATGATCAGAAAATATATTTAAGCACGTTAGGTGGTAGGCAGAGCGTTGCAAAAAGGCGATTTTTACTTTCATTTGATAATTTATAACTGATTTCCTCACTAAGCGTCTTTTGAATGGTGTAGTGTTGATTTAGATTAGTTAACCACCAACGGAATGATTTTAATTTGGTATCTCTATATCGATTCTCTGTCTGCATACCTTTTTCAAAAACTAATTTCTAGCTTAAAATACAGAATTGCAGTACTAGGACACTCTCAAAATCACTGCCGGGAGGTCATATCAAAATAGAAAACGCTGGATTTATTATTTGTTGAATAATGCTTGATTGCTCGCGTGATTGTGAGGTTTGGGGGATCACTTTCAGGTTCAGAAATTGCAATTTGCTATGGGTGAATTTCCACGTAAGTGAAACCTATCCGACTCGATTGATTATTAAGAATAATGAAATGATTAGTAGGAAATGATACACCACTCAACCAGGTTTTTGGACCGTAGCAACTATGCGAGTGAGGCCATCGAGCTGGCTAGAGGTTAGGCCCAACCAGACAACAAATAGCCCATAGCGAAAGAATGGATTTTTTGCATCAACTCTAAGGCCTTCTATGCCATTTATGGCGGGCGGACATTGCAGGCTTGAAATCTACGCACCTTGAGTTATAAAAAGTGTTTTCTGTACGATTTTATTAAATAATAATCCCAAACAACAGAGTCAAGCACAACTTACGTGAAAGAATCTTTGTAGGCGGCAAGCAAATGAGGTTCATACGGGTGAAACTTGGCTGTCGTCGGTGGAATGTTGGTTCTCGTGTAGAACAATTGGCTTTCAGTTTTACTCTGTCCGATTCGCAATTTTTCTTCTTCAGCATCCCCTCGAAGCTCCGAATTCCTCGAGTACCTACATCATAATACACGTCAAGTCAATCTGCTACCAATGACTGACTGCTGGTTATATAATATAGACACATTAAGTTAAGCTTTTGGCAAATGTAATTCAATTCTTGACAGATAAATGTAAACGTTTGGCAAATAGATGTCAACTTCAAACAAATAAATTTCCAATTTTGACGAATACATTTCAACTTCAAGCGAAACAAAGAACAGTGATTTCAATGAAGATATAGATAGATTGCTTCACATGGTCGGTAGGTACCCAGACTGTTAATCTAGGGAAACATGAAGAGATGCTATCTTATCGCGGTTTTCACTGTCTGCGTACTGTGGTGTCATGTGATTGCCCTCATCACTCTTCCATAACCTGAGACGCAACACTCATTTCAGCCTCCAACATCGAGTTACATCGTCCTTGTTCCAAATTATTTTTGTTTTCTATTCTATTTTTTCATTATTGTTATTCAATAAGACGGAGGAAGCCGTTTCTTACTGTAAATGATTTGTTATCAGTAAAGCCTTCCTGCTGTTACTCCTTACCCCTGTAGTGGTGGGGGTGGACTGTGTTAAACTGGGTTCCCACGGCCTTTGTTAACACAAGCCGCACCACGCGCCTGTGGCGTGAAGTGGTTTGTCATGGTTCGTCAGTTTCATGATCCACGACCAGTCCCACGGCCTGTGGATTGAGTAGGCTCGTGGCCCATATAGGATCGTGGAGGGTCGAGAGGCGCGTCCAGTCCATTGTCGTCCATAGCGTTGCCGCTAGTGCAACCAGATCTGTTGTGCCATGACAGATAGTGAGGACGATTATGTGTGTACCCTAGCGGCTTATGTGATTTTAAATTATTGCAACGAACGAGGACGGAGGAAGAAAGCAAAGAAACGGCGTTGGTGGATGACCGAACTGTATAAAAGTCGAGAAAGGTTAGGTCAGTAGGTCGATGCGTTGACCAAGTTTGCCAAGCAATTGCGGAGAAGCTGAAAGATGAAATACAGGTAGGTAAACACCGACTAGGTAGTAAATAAGATTCACCTGAAATGTTCACCAATAAAGTACTTTATTTCAAGGGAACATTTTCAGTTTCTGTTTGTAACAAAACAAGAATAGTTCTTCCAAGTAGTTAATCATAGTTAATTCACCAACTGTACACAATCGAAAGCAAAACAAATCGAAACATACTACAAGCAAGTGGCAACAACAAGTGTCACCTAGTACGAGGAAATGCAACCCCAGGCCGTCAGAACGCAACTACAGGCCATGGGAACACCATCACAAGTTCGACTTCAAACCAAGACGCGCCTCCACACGCCCCTTCGATCTTACCAACAAATCATGGGAAGAGGAGACACCTCGTGCCTGCCCGTGCCTACCCGCGCCAACCCAGGCTTCTCCGTTCCCACGGAGTGAGGGTCGTCGAGTTTGTGGAGCGGCTCGTCTCAACACGCGCAGTGGGAACCTGGCTTTAAAGGTTCTTAGCTCAGTTCATTAGTGCAGTCCCGAAGTAATCAGGAGCCATTTGGACACATTGGTGTCTATAGTCACCTTTGGATCACATGGCAGCACCATGCAATGCTGACTGCATGAAGCAAGAACTCTCCCACGTCTAGCGGCTATGCACATGTAATTCGAGCAGATATTCAGAGCTTAGAAGACACCATTTTGTGCTACCAGGTCCACCCTTCACCACCTGAAATTTGTCTGGCTCTGTTCTAAACCTTGAAGAAACTTTCTTGCATAAGATCAAGACGGGAGAAAATGGTGGTAAGAATGTAATTTTTTCATTGCAGAAAAACGCTTGTGCATTATTCATAATAATCATGGTGTTATGCACTGGAGTTTGTGCACTCGCTCTTGGAGAATTTCACGAAATTGGAGCCCTTATTGTACCTGGAGTTATAGTTTTGGTTTGCACAACCCCCATGTGATTGAGCCCAAGGGTAAAGGATTTTCGACCTCAAATGGTAGGCACTGGCACCATCCAAAAACCGACGAACGCAATGCGACGTTGAAAATTCTATGATTAGAGAATTATCCATCCATTCAGAGATGATATAGCACCCACGCAGAAATGATTCAAACTTTCCTATCTCCCCCAGACACACAAACATACCTGAAATATCGCTGAAACGTCCTACAGAAATTGTTGAGCGTAATAGTTTAAAATGGTTTTTACATCGTTTTTACACAATTTTAGGCAAGGGTTGAATAACCTGTCAAAAGTTCAACACTAAGTGTAAATACTGGAACTAAAATTGTATTCTCAATCTCTCTAAAAATAATACATAGTTTCATAAAATACGATGTTATGAAAAAGAGGCTCTGTTTTACCTCCAGGCCCTTTGGTAGTGAGATGGACTTTCCACATCTGAGTCAGTCGTTTCAATCATAGCTGGCTGTGCAAAGTATTTACAACTCCATTCGATGAACTGAGATGAAACCAGAGTTCTACTTCCGTTGAGACACTCTTCAACTGAATCTTCGTTTATCTAGTGCAAGAACAAACATTTCCAATAAGTCAAAGGATACTTGGGTAATCAATTAAGATTTGGTAATAATATTCGTGGTAGTACCGTGTTTGGTAGCATCTTCTTAGACCTTGGTGTCAACTGGATAGATTTGATACTCAGCCTGTCTCTAGAATTCGACGTTGTAGGTGGAGATTCATTGCTATGACATACAAAACATAGATTCATGAATTGTGAATAGCAAAACTCTTCAACTCACCATACAGTTGGTTGAAATCGTAATTCTGTCAGGAAACTCTCATACTCGTACTTACAGAAAACTACTAAGAACTAAGCCAATCATTCCAATTGTCTTCAGAAACAGAAAAGAAACGTCATGATTCTGATCATTCCAATAGATGTCTGGCCATTGTTGGTCTGGTGGGAACAATAAGGCATTCACTCTGGCAAAATAGGGGAGTCTGAAAGAACAACCGTCACATGACTTGGAAAAATGGGAAAACAGACACTTTTTTTCTCATTTCACTGAGAACTTTTCAAAAACGTGCCATAATAAGGGTAAGAAATGAACGGAGGTTAGTGACAAAAGTAACAGAAAAGGACAGCTTGGCAAAGTTTTTAGTCAAAGAGCGTGCTGCAAAACTGGTGACAATGGGTTCTGCATAGAACTATCAAAATGACGAAACACGAAAATTATGGAAAACCCTTACATTCTGCCAATTTGAAAACAGATTAGCCAATTACTCCTCGATTAGATGTCACAATCGAACTGATCCAAAAATAGGCATTTTCGATTATTAGAATCCCAGACACTATGAAGAATGATTCTTCAATTTCTATATTTAGCGTATAAATACCAATTCAAATACCCACCTCCATACATCCAAAATTTTTGACCACCAACAATTCCAATTGCGAATTCACATCTGCAGTTCTGCATCTAATTGAGAAGTGATTGGAAAAACTTGTTCCAAATTTTCAAACTTTCAGGCTGCCGAAATTGTTGAATGGCTGCTATTTTGTATTCCATGAAGTTGCAGAGGAGGAGTTTCAATTACTGACTGAAGCTATGATGCACAGACCAGTGAATTTTACTAAAATCTCGGTCAATTCCAACATATGTATATAATATTGTCTGAATTAAGTGAGGTTTTGGGGCCACTTTTCAGTTAAGAAATAGTGAATATTTGCTCTGGGTGAATAACTACGAATCGCAAACCTATCACAGTAGGTTCTGGCATTTCTGCACGTGAGGCCTTCGGGTCAGCTAGCGTTAGGAGGAAATTACCCCTAGTGCGAAAGAACGGATTAATCACATCAAGTCCAAGGCCTTTCATGAGCCATGTGGCACACAGTGGTCCAGTTAGCCAAAATACCTGACCAAAACCTAGAAAACTGACGATCAAATACAATTAGAGATGTTCGAAATATCTGTACCAGTGACAAAGTCACCGATATGGGTTTGTCACTGGTATCGGTGACAATGTGGGTACCTATTTGCTACTCCAAGCATATGATTTATTAATTTAATTATTTCAGTCATTAGGTTCCAGAATTTTCTATTGTTGTTTCGTTGCCAATAAAAAGTTTAGTCGCTACCTAGAATTCGTGCAAATCCGTCCTTCCTTGCCACATTGGTCACCTTCGACGTGATTTTTCAGTCTTGAATCGTCAAACGAAAAAGGCAAAATTATGACGAGCAGTGGAGACGGGCCAACGGTCGTGGGCGAAAACACCAGAACAGTTCACTTCGTCGCCCCACCCTTTTGTAAGTCCAACGTTGCGATATGGTTCGGACAAGTCGAAGCACAATTCCGCATGAAGAGAATAACGAACGACGAAGACCGTTATGATTGCGTAGTAAGTGTCATAGATTCCGCCGTCCTCTCACAAGTAAGCGATTTGATAACTAACCCTCCCCGACAAGACAAGTATGAGACTTTGAAGCGAAGAATCATCGAAACTTTCTCAGATTCGGAGGATAAAAAATTCCAGAGACTTCTTAAAGAAATCAACCTTGGCGACAAAAAACCTAGTCAGCTTTTAAGGGAAATGCGAGAACTTTCAGCAGGTAGAGTTAGTGACGATATTCTCAAGACTCTTTGGCTCCAACATTTACCTGTAAGCGTTCAAAGGATCCTCGCTGTCAGCACAGATGCCACTCTTGGTTCGTTGGTAGTTTTAGCTGACAAAATTTTAGAAGTAACAGATAGCGGCAATTCCATTAATGCATTATCTCAAAATCAAGACTCTAGCATTTGCTCTTCACCATCCACACTCGACTCTTCCCAGAACGATTTTATAGCCAAATTAGACTCTTTAGTTAGTAGAATTGAGGCACTAGAGGCTGGAAGACCGAGATTCAATCGTTCACGATCTCTTGTTCGATCAAACAATTCCTCACAGCGTACTCGTTCTCAGTCAAAGGAGGGGATGGATGCTGGTGCACGCCAATGTCGGTACCATCTACGATTTGGTGATCGAGCTCGTCGATGTTATGCACCATGTAAGTACTTTAAGACTAAGGAAAGTGTTTTGGAAAACGAACAGGGCAGTCGTTGAGCGCGGCAAACGACCTTTGCCCAGGAACCAGCCGCTTGTTTGTTTACGATCCCTTGTCCAAACTCGAGTACCTAATCGACACTGGCGCGGACGTTTCAGTTGTTCCAGCTTCCCGTTCTGACAAGAAGACAGTTTCTCCTTATCAGTTATTTGCTGCGAATGGTTCAGCCATTTCAACTCACGGCATCAGGCTCATTTCTGTTCAACTAGGGCTTAGAAGATCATTCAAGTGGCCATTCATTGTTGCTAGCATTTCCAAACCAATCATAGGAGCCGACTTCCTTACGCACTATGGTCTTTGCGTCGATCTCAAGAACCGTCAACTGATGGACCAGCAGACGTCTCTAAGGGCTAGGTGTAGAGTTGGTCAGAGTAACATTCCTGTTTTGACAACCATTGGGCAAAATTCACCCTTTCATAACTTATTAGCTGAATTTAAAGACATTACCCGTCCATCTTTCACATCAAAACCAGTCAAGCATAATGTTGTACATCACATCTTGACAACAGGACCACCTATCTCAGCCAAATTCCGCCGCCTAGATCCAGTGAAGTTCGCCATAGCTAAAAAAGAATTTGATTACATGATAGAACAAGGAATTTGCCGGCCTTCAAAAAGTCCATGGGCCAGTCCCCTTCATATGGTTCCAAAGAAAACGGGGGACTGGCGCCCGTGTGGGGACTATCGTTCGCTCAACAAAATTACAATTCCCGATAAATACCCTCTACCAAACATTCAAGACTTAGTTCATGACCTCCACGGTAAAACAATTTTCAGCAAAATCGATTTGCTACGTGCATACCACCAAATTCCTACGGCACCGGAAGATGTTCAAAAAACCGCAATAATAACACCTTTTGGATTGTTTGAGTTCCCATATATGACCTTTGGCCTCTGCAATGCCGCGCAGACGTTCCAAAGGTTCATCAATGAAGTGACTCGAGGTATGCGAAACGTCAGGGCTTATTTAGATGACGTACTTTTGGCTAATTCAACGGTTGAGGAGCACATGGAAGATCTTAGAGCATTGTTTCAGCGATTTCGTGACCACGGCATTGTCATCAACCCAGCTAAGTGTCATTTTGGTCAAAAAGAAATAGAATTTCTTGGGCATTTAGTTGGTCCTGACGGCATTAAACCCCTTCCAGCAAAAGTTGAGGCCATCTCTAAAGTTGAGCCCCCTAAAGACATCCGAGAACTTCGTAGATTCCTCGGGATGTATAATTTTTTCAGGAGGTTTGTGTCCAGAGCTGCTGACAAGCTCGCTGCCCTCAATGCGCTGCTCACTGGGCATGTAGGAAAATCCAATGCTAAAATTACGTGGACACCAGACTTGTTGCAGGCATTCCAAGATTGCAAAGATAGTCTTGTTACAGCTACTCAACTTGCTCATCCTTGTCCTGAATTGAAATGGTCTCTTATGGTTGATGCTTCGGATGTGGCTTTGGGAGGCAGCATTCAGCAGTTGGTAGGTCGTGACTGGCAACCTTTAGGGTTCTACTCAAGGAAACTGAAAGGCCCGGAAAAAAGGTACAGTGCGTACGACCGAGAGCTGTTGGCGGCATACGAATGTGTGAAGAATTATCGGTATCTCCTCGAAGGTCGTCAATTCACCTTGTACACCGATCATAAGCCACTCACATTCGCTTTCCACCAAAAACCCGAAAAATTCACTCCAAGGCAGTCTAGACATTTGGACTATGTTAGCCAGTTCACTACAGACATACAACACATTTCAGGCAAAAATAACGTTGTTGCCGACTTCTTGTCACGCGTTGAAACCATTTCCACCCAACTAGACTACAAGAAAATTGCTCAGGGCCAAAAAGAAGAGGAACTTCCTCCTAGTTTTACTGGTAGTAGACTTTCCTGGAGGAAAATTCAGACGCCGGATTCGGACATTCCTTTGTTTTGCGACATTTCCACAGGGTTTATGAGGCCTTTTGTTCCCCTGGAATTCCGGAAGCAAGCATTTCTGTCAGTCCACAATTTGTCGCATCCTGGCAATCGGGCTACATTTAGGGCGTTGAGTAAACGTTTTATTTGGCCGTCAATGGCAAAAGATTGCGCCCAATGGGTACGGGCATGTGTCGAATGCCAAAAGAACAAGGTTACAAGGCACACATTTTCCCCCGTTGGAGACTTCAAACCACCCGGCGAAAGGTTTTCGCACGTGCATATTGATTTAGTGGGCCCGCTGACACCATCACAGGACTTCACTTACGCTCTCACGTGTATCGACAGATTCAGTCGTTGGGTGGAGGTAGTACCCTTGAAGGACTGCAAGGCTGAGTCCGTCGCGCATGGTTTCTGCGCTCAATGGGTTTCCAGGTTCGGTGTTCCCCATACCATTACGTCCGACAGAGGTCGTCAGTTTGATTGCACGTTGTTCAGGCAATTGATGAACCTCTTGGGCACTTCACACAATTTTACAAGTGCATACAACCCCAAAGCAAATGGAATTCTTGAGCGGGTACACCGGCAATTAAAAGCTGCAATTAGGTGTCACAACACAGAGAGATGGGTTGAGGTACTACCCCTAGTTCTGCTCGGAATGAGATCCGCTATAAAGGAGGACCTTGGATGCTCATCAGCAGAATTGGTGTATGGCTGTTCTCTACGCCTTCCCAATGAGTTTTTCGAAACCCACATCCCTCCTGTATCCCCGCCGGAGTTCTTAGCCACCTTCAGAAACACCATGGAGAAGATCCGATCCCAACCAATTCAGCACCACGCGCAGTCAGCCGTTTTTGTGCATAAAGGATTGGAGAAGTGCACTCATGTCTTTGTAAGACATGACGCAGTTAAACGTCCATTGCAAAACCCATACGACGGTCCCTACCAGGTCAAGGCACGCAACCCGAAAACCTTCGTTCTGGTAATAAAAGGGAAGGACCAAACAATTTCAATCGACCGTCTTAAACCTTGTTTTCTGGAAGCTGAAGAACCTGACACACGGAGCTGCGGAGTAGAATTTACGCCTAACGTTGCCCAAACGCCGCAAACAACACTGCAGACAGAACCCTCATACCAGGACGCCAACCCTCCACAACCGCCCCTCCAAGAAACTACAAGACCTGCGCAACACCGAAATAACGATGGTCCTACAACAACATCAACAAGATCAGGAAGAAGAGTCAAATTTCCGTCAAAATTTGAAGAATTTTGTAAATTTTGTTATTAGGAAGGGGGGTGTTTGTGGGTACCTATTTGCTACTCCAAGCATATGATTTATTAATTTAATTATTTCAGTCATTAGGTTCCAGAATTTTCTATTGTTGTTTCGTTGCCAATAAAAAGTTTAGTCGCTACCTAGAATTCGTGCAAATCCGTCCTTCCTTGCCACAACAAGAAACTGGAAAAAGCAGTGACAGATGTAAGTGTAAGTGCTACATAAAGACAGTTTTTAGGGTTTCAAACGTCGTAGTGGTAAGTGCTTAAAGACAGAACGTCGTCGGTGGCTTCGACATAATCATGATTCAAATGATAGAAACACCGACTTAGTAAGAGCAGCAGTAAAGAGGAAAGCGCAAGATGATATATCTTCCCGTCCTTAAGGTAAGTTACTCGCATTGTTGATGCATTCGGTAGGTTCTCCATCTGCGATCAGCGCTCAGTGTTCTCATCACTAATTCTCAGACGAGCCATATTTTGGGTGCAATATTTTTACTATGCATTACAAAACTTTTGTACATTTTTACTGTGAACATGATAAAAACTGAACAAAATATTGTCATTTTAATATTAACCGGGATTTAGGGGATGGGAGTACATAGGTCAATCGGCATTCCATGGGAGCAACTTTAACGGGAGCACATCGGTCATTTAGGAATCCACTAACAGACACTAACCGGGAGTACATAGGCAATTTTTTCTAGTTCTGGGAGTACAAAGGCAAATGCCCCTACTATAAGCAGGCGTGGGATTGGAACGGCGGCTAGGCCGCTCTGGCCTCAGTCACTGAATCTCATGTCAGATATCTACTGTCACCACGTCACCGCTTAGCGACAAATAATAAGTAGCATTAAATAAAATTGAAAAAAGCAAAGACGATTGTGGAGGTTGAAAGAGTTAAGAGATTCTCAGGCGAAGAGGGCGATTATGGTTCCGAATGCACTCTATAGGGATTTCATCCAATCATATCGTCCACCAGCCTTCCCCGTCAATTCCTTGTGAATAGTATCGTTTTTCTAAATTAATTTGCTACAAAAATCTGTGTGACAATGCCCTCCCAAAACTCCGAGTCATTTTCTCTTTCTCCATTCAAATTCATACTCCAAAGAGAGCGGAAAGAAGATTGATGGTTGGACGAAATCCCGTTAGAATGCTCTCAAAACCAAAATCTCCTGAAAGAGTTGCGAACTCTATAACACTGTCATCAGTGGAACCTTCCTTGATACTACACGGCTAGAGATGTTCGATGTTTCTGTACCGGTGACAAAGTCACCGATATGATATTGATATGATGACTTTGTCACCGGTACAGAAATATTGTGCAAGATTCTGGTTTTAAGAACTGATTCTCCTTTTTCAATCAATCTTTACATTCGTCAGCTTCGGTTCAAAAGATGCTATTCAAAATGTATACACCCCTTAAAATTATCAAATTTAGGAACTAGAGCCTACTTTCAAAATCCGACAAAATGTGTTCAACTACGAATATTTCATCAAAAAATTCCCTTATTTTAATATTTTCATCGAAAATTCGCTCTAATTTTAATATTGCCTGCCAAATACGCTACTCCGTACGTTTCCATGAAAAACAAAAATAAAGTTGGGTCATTGAAAATGTTACTTAAGAAAATCTCCAACCATACGTTAAATTCAACGTTTTTCAAATAGAATCATTGATGAAAATAGTGCCATTTATCAGAACATTTTCACAATTTTTCATATTAAAAAGCCTTGGGATGAAAGAATGAAATCAGTTGGTTAAGATTTGTATCTCGAAGTTGATATCTCTTGGAGAAGCAAACTGGTTGAGTGCTTCTGGTTAAATTTTCTATAACTAATTTTATTGCAATACTGAAAATCAAGTAGGTCGCCTGTTAGATCAGATCACAGATAACTAACTTACTTGAGGTAGCTGGGTCGATTGGATGGGGAAGGAGGTAACGAGCTGGCTTTCCCTTCGGGTACGTCGCGTGGCGAGGATGCCACATCTCTGACCTGAAACATTTCCCAACCAATTCATTAATTAAAAGATACAGCATCGTTATATTAAATAACGATTAAATATTATTAAAATTATATTTGAGTTTATCAGAGCCCAATGCAGTATTGTATAGCAAGTAAAGTGAAGTAGTACCTTGGAATCCTCTAGTCTTTCTACAACTACATCCTAAGTTCAGCATAAAACAAAAATGCAATAATTAGACAATACACATTGACATGATTTCAAGTACGCAATAACGTTGAAAGACTGGTACATAAGAAATGTGGTGAAAAAAATGCATGAAAATAGGAGGACAAATGATAAATGATTCGTGCAGGAACTTGAAAACACAAGTTGCCATCATTCTCTTCGTTGCAAGACAAAATGTGCAATGCTTTGGTTTTATAAAATCACCTTATTCTCAATCTTTTAAGAAAATATGGAGCGTCTTGCTTTTAAATGGGGTTTGAGGTGGTTAATTGGCCTTTATCGAAATTCGAATTTTCCCCCACCACTCATAATAATGAGTTGATTTTTGAGCGCAACAAAAGAGTACTCCCCCCGCGTCACAACTCTCCTTAATTTTTCCATATTACCTTGTTATGAGATTATTGTCGAGTGTGTTTCAACCCGGAAAGTGAGGAAGTCTTGTCATGTCAGAAAATGTGATGTTAGTGGTTCAGATGACAGGGGATTTTGCATTAAAATTCTCTAACATTGTACTGCCTAATTGTAAACAAAGAAGTCAAAAACTGGGACTGGTCAAAAACTATGGATTCTCTCTTTCTTCAAACCTTTAGAAGAAGGTTCAAATCTAGAAGAAGGGTCTCCTAATATAAGCTCCTGGTATGGGTCTACTGTTTTAAGCAGCACAGTAAATAACTCCGCGTCCCTTCAGCAATGAAATTAACTAGCTGCTTAGCTTTGCTTACATCTATTTACCATAAAAAATATCTGTATAGTATCTTTAACGCAAACCCCAGTTTCTGTTGACACTGTGTCTAGTTTAGACACCATTCCCCATGGTGTTAATACCAAGAATTGAAGGATGCTGACACCGAACTTAACCCATCTGGAGGAGGGACTTGAGACTGATCCTGACAAAATGTCAGTGCCATGCAGGTCTTGGGCGTATTTTTAGATGAAGATAATGCACAGACAATGAAGACTCCCAGGGGAGATGAGCAGCAAAATTCCAATTCTCCAGTGGGAGAAATGTATTGTATACCAACGGACAGCCCACGTCCGCAACCTCTCAGACAGCCAAGCTTCTATAAAAGCATTAATGGCACCAACCATCTCTTCACGAGTGGTCTGGGGCTGCATGCAAACCCTTAATAGCCTGGCCAAACACAACCGGGTTCGCCTGGAATGGGTGCCAGGGCATAAAGGAATACTGGTAACGAGAAGGCTGACGAGCTTGCAAGAAGGGGCTCCCGAACCCCATTTGTAGGCCCTGAGCCGGTAGTCAGTATACCAAAAACCACCTTCAGAGGGACCATCAACGTGTGGGTCAACCAACAAACCACAAGTAGATGGCTCAATCGAAGGAAATGTCTACAGTAAACTTATGGTGGCGGAACCCAACACCAAAATTACTGATTGGCTACTAGGTAAAAGCCGTAGGGAACTAAAAACAATGGTCGGCCTCATAACCGGCTTTGTACCCCTAAGGTTCCACCTACACCGCATTGGGGTCACACAAAGTACAACCCTGTGCAGGCTATGTGAGGAGACTGACGAAACAGCATCCCACATAATATTTGAGTGCGCAGCACTCGCATTTTGTAGATTTGAACTCTTTGGAGCACAAACCCCAATGAGGTCCATTCAGAGCAAACATCAAGGGCTGAACTCAAATACCAAACGGACTCTCAGGACAAGTACAATTAGCCAATAGGCTTCCAGTTTAGATCTAGTTAAAATGATTAAGAGTTTGTATACCTGTTTGATCTACATCTACATCCAAATCCAACGGACAACAGGATCATACTTCGCCCTAGTTAAAATGGAGTTTGGTGTTTGAATATAATATCATAGTTGAATATAAGATTCATAAACAATAATGCACTACTTGGCATCATAATAGCGTAACGTTGTGATGAGTATGAACAGTCCCCATCCCATTTCTAGAAACATCTGCCAACCACGATGTACCAGGAGCTTTTTAGATTCAACGATATCTACTGGATGTGATAGGATAATAAACAACTCCGTTCCACAATCCTTGTCACCTTAAATTACATTTTGGGGGCAATATATAGGTAAATTGGCTAAAGCATGTTCCATGCTCCAAGTTAGATTGTCATACAATGTCATAATTTGATTGATTACTTATGTACATTACGGGTTTCAATATAATTTAATGAACGAAATAAGTGGTTACGAACGGAACCCACACTACCACAAGCGATTTTATTATGAATTGAAAAAGAACGGATGAGAAGTAGGAATGTGAAATACTCAAAATGAAGAAAGAAAGAAGTGCTCAAAGCTAGAATTTGTGAGACAATGAACAAGGTGGATTCTGATGAGCGTGAAACAGATATTTTGAGTGGAGCAAGACAAAAAATTAAGTACAAAACCAGTAAAGAGCAATTGCCAGTCTCAATTAGTCATTTTGCTACTCATTAAAACCAAGTTTTTAAACATTTATTTTGAAAAATAACAATTTTTTCACATCTTTGAAGCTTCTTTACCACTTGTTTTAAAAACTCGTCGATACATTCAAATCTCAAAAAAATCTCCTCACTTATTAATTTCGAACGGTATAGTCAACTTGGCGATTTTGCTTCGTTTTTACAGAAAATGAAGCTCTAGTAAAAGGTGGTACCGATTAGAGGAAGGTTGTGAAAGAAGTTATATCATGTACGCCATCTTTTCTTAGCAAATAACCATATTTCTCTATTTTAACTCAATCAAAGCTTTTCACAAGGATTTGCTGACATGCGGACAAAAGTTGATCAGAGTCAGAGAGTGGACTTGAAACGTAAAAATGTTTGATTTGGAAGTACAATAAATTTTTCGTTCACTGAAATCGAAGAAAATACTTCAGCTACCTTCAGGTGGACACAATGAGAAATTACAATTAATTGTTAAAATACGGAATTACGATTTTAAAAGCAAAAAAAGCGATGTTGCTTCATTTTAATCCTAGTTCCACTCTAAAAATATGTCTACACTTACCAGAATCCACCGCGTAAAGGGCTATGTACATTTCAAATATATCGCACCCTTATAAAAAAATTACTCAATCTTACTCAAATTTTATCAAAATATGATAGTCATCTGCAATAGACACCAATATGTCATGCACTGAACAACAACAGTTTGAGGAAACTGTCCACAATAGCTATGAAAGCATGAAATAGAATGCAGGTTGTCCCAGGGTACTATACCGATACTCCAGGGGTCAATTCTGCTACTAATTTGTTACAAAAGAACCTTAAGAGGTTCTAAGGAGGACTTCTAAGGACTTCTTTTTACAGGCTTCGTTTAAGAGTTAGTTCAATTTTAAGATTTGCTTCGTGTTTTCGACTCTACTTCACTTAAATGTCAATCTCTCTTAATTCACCAATTAAATTCAAATCTGAGGATACTGTTGAAAATAACTTAAAATTTCCTTTCTTCTCAATGCACAATCACAATTTTATAAACGAGGCGAATAAATGAAAAACACGTTGAGTAAAACTTTGGTCATTTACGACCTTTCGGTTGAATTTAACAGTATTTTTAAAAACAATTTTCGCGAAAACGGAAAGTTCATATCTTCAGAAAAAAAACATCCGCAATTCAAGTGTTTTCCAACGGTATAATAGGAAACATATATTTTACTCTGGAAGATAAGTAGTGGAGAGATATTGACAATTGAGCTTGGATTCGGGAAACTAATTCATCGTTGTTTGTAGTAATTCCACGGATACAAACATGTGAAGAATTTTCTTAATTATCGTCAGCCAACCATGTACAATGTTTTGATTTATTTACATTCATCAATGAAAAGAACTGTTCGCATTCATAAGTACTGTCAAACGCACAAATCGATCTTTTTGCAAATTTTCCAAGCCGCGGTATTTTTTTGTAGAAATCCCACAACTCCACGTCTTCAAATTTAGATTTTAGGAGTGGGCTTTCTTGAATCTCGATCAACTCCATTTGTTTTAAGGAAAAGAATTAAAGGGGCTGAAAAGAAAAGAAAACTTAAAATGATATCAAACAAGGGAGAACTTTTATTAGAGTTATAGCACGGTCACTTTCTTTTAACATAATGGTGGAAATAGAAGGAGAGATCCTTAACAGGAGCAGACAAGCTCGAGAGGGGCGAAAGGGAAAGGTGACATAGATAATAACAACTACCTATTCGTATCACATCATTTGTTTGGAGTAGCAAAAAAATTGAAACTGTCTTCCTTGTTTTTGAAATCGCTAAATCCGATTGAAAATTACACCGACAGTAACTTTAGTTCTTCAGCATACTGAGCACAAGCAATGTTTTATACAAGAGAGCATTGTGAAATAGTAACTATTACCTGACAGTGTATTGTGCCTCCCACAAGCGGATTTTGGAACGCTCTCAAATTGCTGTACAAATCTGAAGTTAAATTGAAGTTTCAAATTTAAATCATTCAAACGGTCTGCAAGGTCGACCAGGAATGCCAAGTCACATGTACATTTTGGGTCACTCAATTCAGATAGTGACTTTATCTATTACGAGCATAAAGTCTGCTATCTCATTTCTAAGGTCGTAAAGCCGTTACAGTATTTTCCCTTTGCTTGACTTCACAGTAATATTTAACGTCGTCATATTTAGCTGATGTTTCATCCAAAAACTTTTTTCTTTTTAATAGGGTTTTTCAAAATGTATCGCGGGCCGGATCCGTAAATTATTTTTCTGAATCCGGAAAGCTCTTGAATCGCGGATGTTTTTTTCCTAAGAAACAAACGCTCGAGTGGGGGCAAAAATTGCTTTTAAAAATACCATTAAGTTCAACCAAAACATTAACTCCCAAAAATCCCCCATTTCTCACCTATTCAGCTAGTTCATAACATTTCGGGTTCGCATTGAGAAGAACAAAATTTAACGCTCTTCCCAACGATATCCTCAGATAGGAATTTAATTGGTAAATCAAGTTATTTCAGTGATGTAAAGTAAAAAACGGTAAAATTAATTTTAAAAATGAAATAACTCGTCAACGAAGCCTCTAAAAACATTTCTAGGAGGCACTTTTTGTTGCAAAAAGTTACAGAATTGACCTCCGAAGTGGAGAAGTAGTATCGTGGGACACCCTGTATATTTGATCTATTTTATAAATGGAAAAAATGCAAAAACTAATATTTTTGTAAGTCCTTACAAGGAAGGAGTGAAAAAGCATGAAGTTGCTACGTAATATCAACTTTCATGGTTCAATCTGATTGCACTAAAATGTATTTGAATAGGGCACTTGGATTTCAGCATTCTACTAAAACTTACTGGCTGTTTACCGGTATCTAGTGTCTACTGTGAATGGGTGGAAATATAGAAGCTAGTGATGAGAGGCGGAATACAAATGTCTCGAACAACGAGGAAGAGTGATTGTTTTCGATACGCAGAAAGAAAGAAAAAAACGAGTCAAGAAGGGAATTTTCTTTCAAAAGTTTCTTACGGTTAGATGACTCATAGAGAGAGAAACTCCCCAAGCTCCCGACGAATGAGGCGGGCTGGCTTGTCCCGGCCAGGCACACACCTTTTCGATCAAACACACAGAACAACAATCATTGTCAGGTTGGAAATATCGTTTAAAGCTGGAAAAAAGTTAACGGATCGTCGAACTACTAGAGTTTAAAACGTCACCAACCTGATCCCTGATGTAGTCGGAGACCGACTTCGAGATGCTGGCCACGCCAGGGAACGGATCCGAGTCCAAAGCGGTGAAGCCAGCCCATAACTTCTGATAGACTGTGCCATAAGGGATGGTTGATGGTGTTGGCAACGATGGCACTGAAAAATCACACATAAATTGAGTCATTAGGTTTCAGCTACTAAAATATGTCGCAAATGACCCAACACATATCAGAAGCCCTTCACCTACACCTAAAAGTAAGTAAACATCAATTTTGCAGGTTGTATTTTTGCCCAACTGCAAATTTTCCTAACCTCCAAACTCAAAACCAAAATTTAACTGGCATTAATACATCGTGGGATACGTTTCGAGTACAAATATACACCTTTTTGACAAGAGATTCGAGATACGGAGTACAACTCCAAATCCATATTTCCTTTATAGTCTTAATTTCGTAATTGGCTTTATTTCTCCCATAATTCTGAAGCTGTGTACCTACCTACTGAAATTTCCAACCCATTTACTTGAAAGTTATTAGGTATTAATTCAAGAAAACCCCTTACTTACAGTTCATTGGACCTACTAATTGTTAGACCAATTCGAAGGCAAATTTTGGTTTATTTTCGATATCAAGCCTTTGAAATTGTACAGCAAACGTTTTTAAGAACCTATTGATTGCTTCAAGTAGGTAGTGATTAAATTTTTTTTCGATTACTTCATTATATGCAATGTTTACCCTGTCAAACCTACATACACTAAACCTCATACACCTAATATAATATTTTGGCTAAGTAACTTTTTTTTTTTAAGCGTATATTTATATATTTATTATATATTATATATTGAACATAACAACTAGTTACATCATAAATACATACAGTAAGTAACTATCAAGTTATTTAGCTATAACATAATTACGCAATTTTATGGTGAGAGTTCACTAACTAGCACCACACTACACTATCACATCGGTATCAGCATCCCAAGTCCAAGGGTTTGGTCCTCTTCAGGCGCCGAATAGTACTGGAGTTGTCAAGAAGCTGAATGGCTTCCAAATTAGTATGAGCGTGAAGCCGCTGTTCATATCTTCGAGCTAATTTTTTCGCAGTATCTCTTACGGTTTCCGCTCTGAGATCTTTATGGAGGTCGTCATTTCTGATGTACCAGGGAGCGTTTACTGCACACCTCAGTACTTTATTTTGGAAAGTTTGAATCATTTACATGTTGGATTTTGCTGTGCAGCCCCATAGTTGGATGCCATAAGTCCAAATAGGCATTAGCAATGTCTTATACAGAAGAATTTCGTTAAGGCTAAGTAATTGAAAAAATTATCACTACCTACCCGAAGCAATTAGTAGATACCCAACTAATCTGCTTATGAAATGGATGGATCGGGCAGTCCACCTTGGGATCTCTCAAGGTCTTAAATGGAGCCTCAGAGCTGATTACCACATGGTTTTGGAAAAATAACTCTCTGGCATGGATCGAATCCGCCTGAGATCGTTATTTTTGCTCTGGAGTGGATTCGATCCAGGCCAGAGCTTTATTTTTCCATACCAAAAGGATTCGATACCAAATGGAGCAATTCATTAGGTACAGGTAGATTACAGTGCCAAAACGTTTATATTCAGAGCAGCTCAAATAAATAAATATCGATTTCAACCCCTGACTTGGGGTCTAGTTGGTCCTAACTTCTAGACTGCCTGATTGCCTCGTACGCATAGATGATATGGGCTTGTCAAAATCGTGGTTTGTCGAGGTTTTTATTGACATAGGCAAGCAAGGTGTCATTTCCTAATAATTTTGAAGTGAAAATCGTCTGAGATTGGTTTCAGGTCTTCAGAAATTCAACCATAGCAAATAATGGCAATTTCTTAACCTTGAAGTGAACCCCCAAAACCTCACAATCTCACGCATCGCGCATTATTTAAAAAAATAATAAACCTATGTGTTCAAATTGGCAGTGGTTTTTTAAAAAGAGCTTAGCAAACAAATGAACAGTACATACGCAACAAAAATCATTTGCATCATTTATAAAAACTCACGCAATAACGCAAAGCTTCTTCTAGCATACAAAATTACAACAGGATAATATCATTAACTCCATGCAAGGAAATTGTTATGAGCTTTGGAGAAGAGAAAGTACCGATGTCTGTAATGAATTCCTGATTTACTATAAAAACTACCGATGTGTTACTGATAAATTTGTCAGCATATCTCACAGGGGAATAACAATCATCAAGCTTCATTCAAAATAATACCGCTGCTTTTGTTTCGATCCCAACGTATTAATGAAGGATAATTAACCCATGTAATTGTTTGGTTCAATGAAAGTGAAATTGAATATTTGAGATTACAGAAAAGTTAAATCTGGGGTTGAGACGCTCCTCCTCAATGCTACATCGCTACAGATTTCGCTAAAATTGACAAAACAGTGGAAAATAACGTACACAATAGAATCAAAATTAACAGATCTAGTCTCATATTACAAAATTCTATAGTATTCACTACTAAATGTTGTATCTATTTATTCATTTTATAGAATGGTTACGAAGCACATGCCGTTGTAAAGACTGCAAAACCTGACAAGTTTCAGTTTGTGAGGGCATATAGCCTCAGGGGGGATGCATAGATGATGCTCAGGGGATGAAACAGACGCTTGCGTCTGATTCATCTCCGAAGGCGTCGGAAGTAGGGGCAGAGTGGGGCAAATCAATTGATCATATTAAAGGGCATATAGCATCAGGGGGGGATTGCGAGTAAGTAGGGGAGCAGGGAAATCAGGATAATTAACAATGAACGGGCCAATGGACGTAACCACGCTCTGCTACCATGTGAGGGTGATGGAATGGTATAGTTGCCCCTTCCGAGCAGGTGGATGCATAGATAATGCTCCGCCACGCTCAGAGGATGAAACAGACGCTTGGTAACGTCTGATTCATCTCCAAAGGCGTCGGAATCTAAAATTGGGAAGGGGCCAGCTAACCATATCCATCACAAGTTCTTCATGTTCAGTTTTGTTTGACGATTCATTAATTGAAATAATAGAAAATTGTATGCCAAAAGTAAGTTGTGGCACATCGCTTTCACATGTCCATAACATTGAAATGATTCTTGCAAGAAATGATCTTGCAAGATTTCAAAGCAAGTTTCTTATGGTCGGAATCTTAGTTGTTTATTAATTTAAATGTTTGATGCCAATAAATAAATGTCAACGCCCATGAGAAAATAATGCTTCATAGATGTTACTTTTGTAAATGAGCAAAATCTACCAGCTGGAAGGGAGCTCATTGGTGACCATCTACACCCTCGTAAACCCACCAATCCCAAGAAATTGCATCCGATTTTAAGTCATAAGACACGCGTGTTGCGAGAATTAGAGGTTAGCACAAGCGCAGCAGCTACTAATGAAACGATCATGACTTCCCTATTTTATCGGACTAATATTCTACAAGACGCTTGATGGATTTCAAATCTGCGGAGAGAGAATTAGTGATTTGCGAACAATGAAATTGATAAGAGACCACCTTCTGAGGCCTATACTGCACATTTTTTGAAAATTTCACAAAATTCGAGGGAAAAGTGTAGAAATTAGGCTTGTTGCAAGGAGTTACAGACTTGAAACGAAAGATTTCCAAAATTGTATAAAACGTAAAATGTGAGCATTTTGATTTTGGTAACAAAATTTCCACTGCAAGTGGAGTTGGAAGCAACATCCCCTGAGAGAAGAGGACGGATATTTAAGCCAAAACTGGCAAGAAATCAAACAAATGATGAAAACTTTATTTATCATAACGTAGAATTTAAAAACTGATTGGTTTGTAGTCTTAACTAGTAGATTTACTTCCAAACTCACACTCAGACCCTACCTGCAAGGAGGGGTGGACCCCAACCTGTGTTGTGAACCTACTATTAGCGCTCCTCATGGAAATTCACCAAACGACTGCTCTGTCAGCATTTTCCTGCAAAGCCTTGGAACTTTAGAAGGTTCTGTCAAATCTAACTTGCTTTTGGAAATTTCTCATCACTTTGCGTAGTTGGAACACGTCTTTTGGTATTTGTGTGATATTGAGGAAAGATGCACTGCAGATGCAGGAAAGAAAGTTACACTAGAAATTATTATTAACATACCTTACTCCCGATGGCCCTTATAACTTAAGTGCTTGGATCCTGTATTCGACTTGATGGCAAAGACGGATTCCCCAATGCAGAACGTTAATAATAAATATGAGTAGAGACGTATAGAGATGGTTAGGGATAGTGGAGAAAGGTTGAGCCTTATGGACAATCCACACACCCATCTGTAAATAATGCTAGTCATAAATTGCCCATGTCTAACAAATTCCGAAAATAAAAAACCATTAACAGTCCCCAAACATATATGCCTAACCTCTGGAATAGGAGCAAGTGTTTATTTGAATGTGCCAAAACAATACTTCAACAAAAGAGTGATGTCTCCTGGGATCAAATCCAGGACCTCTCACTCCTAATCTACCAATGAGCCCAGTTAATGAATGATTATACAAATAATGTTACTTTACCTACCAATGTTCAAAGCCAAGTTTGATGGACATCCATGAGGAGCACAAGTGCAGGTGGTTGGGGTTCAGTTCAACCTCTCCTTTACCTGCATGCATGAATTTGCCAACTCATTGATTTGATGGAGTAAACGGCAAAAAGTTGCTAGAGTTAAGGCTCCAAGTGGTCTTTAGTTGCCTGACAGAGTCTGAGAAGAACAACAACCCTATTCACAGTCCTACCTGGTAGGATGCAGGAGAATAGGAATGTTGTGGATGACAGTTGGTCAGACATCAACCAACATAGCCTCACAGATTCCCAAAAACTCCATTTGATGTCCAACATTGGACCAATGAAGGACATACAATTCAGAGTATGAATGGGCGGGTGTATTCCGACAAAGAGCAACAAACCTGTGGCAAGGCTTGCAATAGACGACGACGAGGCAACGCGTTTGATCCTTTCAAAAGCGCCATCTACACTGTCCGAACCAGCGGACATAGAGGCGGTAATTGTGTTATAATTGTTGTTATGAGCGGGAGAAAAGCTCTTGAAAGCAGCTGTCCAGTAGTCTTTGGTTGTGTTTGTCTTCAGGGTAACACTTGGTGACATCAAAACGTCTGCACACACGGAACACACCAAGGAAATTAAATTACAAAAGTTATAATGCTTAGTGAGGTTAGCAAGGAGGAAGACAATACAATAACGAACACTGGGGTTTCCTAAACATGCATTCTTGAAATGAGAAAGTTCCCGTTTCAAATGTTCCGTTTTAGCTTATAAAAACTATTATTAATAGTTATTTAACAACTGTAAAGGACAAATGATCTTGGCTGTGGCGATACACCTAAACCATATTCTTTGTAGGGCGTTAGAGGTGTAAAATCATTGGGAGCCCAAATCTTCAGTGTTCATAAGATTTCTAAACGTCCTAATTTGAATTAAATCTGTGATAAGTCATCAGATTCGTTTACAGGTGACAGTTAGCTGAACTCCATAACGTTAGGTTAGGAACTGGTCTCGAACATTTTTCAAATCGACCAAGAAAATGAGTATTTCGGATGAAAATTGATTTCCATTTAACTGAAATTTACTCCTCCGTAAAAAGGCGCTTAGCTAAGCGAAATATGAATACTGGAAAATTAAAAAACTAAAGCCATATTATTTAGAAACCAAATCACTCATCTCTGGATTAAAGGACGTGCAAATATCCCCAACGTTCCAATCAATATTAATGCATTCCGAGCAACTATGAATCGATTGCACAACCATCTTACCTCTCCCCAACGCACCTTGTGCAGTTTCTCTAAGTTCTTGAAGGGCCACAGAGAGAAAAGCGTTCTCAAAAACGATGACCATGTTCTGAAGAGCGACCACCAACTCCTGAAAAGGCAGTAGACTTTTAGTTAACAAAATACGATTGCTTTAAAGATAGTACATTTCAGCATTTGCATCTGATGGAAACATCTTTACAAACTAATAATAGAGAGTTCCTAGGAGATCCGCCAACGCCGATACGAATCCGTATCGCGATACAAACGCGCGACTGCGCATGCGCCGCCAATACGATCGGTCGTATTGCAATACGACGGTGGTATCTTTACGGAAGTTACGATGCCACCGATGCCATCCGAACGAATCTTTCGTCCTTATCGCAAAGTAACCCGCCATCGGGGTAACCTAGTTGTAAACCGCTTTGCATCAACATTTTCAACATTTCTACCTAAAAATTTGATTTCTGAAATTGCTAAATTGAAATTTCATACCAAGAGAGAGCAGAATTTTCATTTTGATTCAACATAATTTTATTAGGATACTTCTTCTTACTTTACAGTTTAAGAAAACATTAAGATTTCGATATTTAGTACCTATGAACTAACAACTTGTTTTGAGTGAGCCTCTCGCCAACTGTGCGAGTTTTTAAAGAGCCTAACAGCTTCATTTCGGAATTCGCTATTATAAAAACTGTGTAACTGCAACCCCAGAATCCCTGCTGTACATTCCTTTTCTGGAGTATGTACATCCCATGTCGCTAAGTAAGAAGTTACAAACAAATCTATTTTGATTCCAAGCGTACTTATCTGTCGTAACTTCTGAGGGAATTTGAAGGAGCCTCTGGAGTAAACGTACATGTTCTGTATTAAATTGGAACAAAAATAGTACATCATCCTCGCTCATGTCATCCAGGGAAAATCTCCCATAGAGCAGGCTTAATCGTCGAGGTGCTTCCCTTACACTCTCCCGCTCCAAATACGTTCGAAAAATCAACAGCAACTCCTCAGTTGAAATCAATTCGTTAACATAATATTCAAAAAAGTCTTCCACCCCCGGCATTTTTTATTTAAAAAAACGAAAGAACGAGTGATCCGAGTGATCTTGTAAAGCATCAAGAAAACTGCTCGTTTTCTATAGTGACGTGAAAGCAAAATGTACGTGACTCTTGGATACGGATGTGAGATACCACTAGTTCAGCTGAGTTGGTGGTAACGCCGCCATTTATGATAACCAGAGCTGTGCTCGCCCTAGATACCACCACCGACTAGATACGATACCACGGTGTCCGAATCTCCTAGGAACTCTCTATTGTGGTACGAACAACAGAGTTAACTGCTTTACAATAAAGAGTAACATCTTTCTTAACAGAAAAGCCGTTTCTGTGTGCTATCTTGATAAAATGACACAATTATTAGTTGAGGTGCAAGTCAATATGAACAAGTACTGAGCCGAAACTAGCTCGATACAAACATTGATAAGTATTTAATCTTGAGTTGAATGAACTTTAGCAAACCTGAATCAAATCAATATTGAGGCCGTAGGTGATTTTGAATGGCATAAGTCTAAACGGGCGGAGGAGAGGACACACTCAAAATTAACCTGATCTTCGAATGTTTATAACATCTTTGTTCTAGGAGATAATTCACAGATTTTGGGGTCAGTAGAATTGTTTTTCCATGTTGTACAATTTTGGTAGGTCTGAAGGTATCCTAAACAAGCAAGGTTATGGAGTTATTCGAGAAAAACTGTCAAGGGTGCCATTTCAATCACATTTTTATTCCGCTAATTTTGAAATGACTTAGATTTTGTTTCTGTTGATATTTAATCCCAAACTTTCACCTGATCTCTGATTTCAATATTGATTTGTCGCTCCTGAACTATTAGTTCAAAGATGTTGCAGACATATTTCTGACATTTACTTAGCATATGTATGTAATACTTATTGTTCGACATCCCCCCCCCCTCTTTCACATTCTCAACCAATAAAATTGTATCTCCTTTCACTCAGAAACACATGATTGGATGTTCCCCCACTTCTCTTGACCAATGAGATTGAAGCTCCCTTCCACATGTCACTATACAACCCCTGTTTTCTACATGTATATTCAGTTGTTGTTCTGTTACTAATGATGACTTAAATCTCATCATCATAAATCATTTAACGTTCATGACTCCTTAATTTTGTGGAAATAGGCTACAATTTTTTTCTAAAAACTGCGTTTTTACTACTTGTTTATACTGGAACATCTGTTGACAACGGCTATTGGACAGCTAGACTTGTTGGAATTGCATTTACCATTACAACGCATACAATACAATAAGGTACAATAAACTAAATAACTGTGATAAGGCTCCACCAATCATATCAACCAATTAAATTATCTACCAATTATCTCCATGGATCCATACCAGGCGAGGGTTGGCCATGTTTTTTCGTTTCCAGAACTGCCAAAATGAAACCCCTGCTAAGAGAACCCTCTTTCAAAATCGTAATCCGAAATGGCAGCAGTATTGGGAGAATCCCAACGAAGTGCGCTCCAACTGACTCATATTAGTGGAAACTAATGCAGAACTCACACATGGCATTGTGTGGTTTCAGACAATCAGAGAACCCCTCATCTTGTGAACCCAGTACAGATTGCGAGAAAGCATATTTCAGCGAGAGATGAATGAGATTCACACAACGCACCGAATGGTTCATCTCACAGTACAGTGGGTTACCAGAAATGAGAGCTCGTGGCAGACTAACGTCAATGATCCAATCGACTCTTTGCAGGGAGGGTCTAGATTGGGTTTTATATCCAGATCAGTGGTGTAAATTATATTCCACTAGAAACAACCAGGAATGATTCTGATTTCCTATAAAACAGTAATTGATAGTTTTTTAAAGCTTACCTTTCTTACAAGCGGACTCATATCTTTGGACACAACGTTCAAAAGATTCATAGCGACGCTGTGGTCGATATTATTGGCGTGTTCACTTCTCTCCGTGGTAGAATTAATAAACGTCCCAAGAGCGTAGACTGCTGCAGCTCTCACCTTAGCCAAGAAAATGATTTATGATTAATTACACAAAAACTAATTGAAACTAATTGAAATTGACTCAACGTTGTTGGGCTCTTTGTTCTGTTAGACCTTTGATCAGATATAACTTTTTTTTATTATTCTATTTTGTCCAAAAAGCATAAAAATGTTGACCAAAAACAAAGGTCGATTGTCCTCAAACCACGCCTCCTTCTCCATGTTGGATTATAAATCTACATACACATTTTGAAATAAATTTTCATGTTTTCATGACCAACTACTGAACCCAAAAAGCAAATAAACGGTAAGCATCTCCAACGTCCCATAAGTTGAATGGGTGATAATCTAAAATATTACTACTTTCCAATTAGCAATACTGCTTGACAAAATAAAGGGATCTCCTATGCAAAAATTGTGCTCGCTGGAAGGGGACCTCAAGAAGTATGACGTATAAACAACGAGGCAATCAGACATTCTGGAAAAATTGAGGGACAGGTTGTCCGAGCAAGCTAAGGCATCAGTCCTTTGGATGTGTACTTACAGTGGGAGTACTGATTTGCCCGGTTCGAATCCGGCAGGCACCAATGATTAGGGCCAAAATCCTATCAAGTGTTGTATACCTGTCCTGTCATTAGACAGTTCACCTCTGATATCGATATCACGTGAATCCAAATCGCTCCCAACACAGAGGCGTGAGGCAATGGGAAGCCACGAGCGAAATCATCAGACTTAGTTCCAATCCTCTCTGGAGGACGGCTGCCAACGTCCGCGACACCTCCGGGTAGTCGGACGAAAATCCAAGGTGAAATTCCTTGTTTACTGTAAACTTTACTTACATTCTGGAAAAAATGACGGAAAAACGCTTTTTGCATTAAAAAAAAAAAGTAAAAATGTCGTTTTTAAAAAAATAAGTTGCGGAGTGATTCCGAGACCAAAATCAAAAAAGCTCCTTGCAAAACTCTATTTCTCCTCTTTAAGGTGAAACAAAATTCAAAATCGATTAATGGGTTGGAAATTCGGGTCAAAATGTTTTGAAATAAACTAAAAGGAGGTTTCAAAATATCTTACAGCAGGACAAAGTTAAGGGATCATTTGAAAAAGGAAGCGTTGAAGTCCTTCGAAAAATAACTTTCACCGCAATTTTCCTGATTTAAATTTTTTAGAGAAACATAAGAAGAGTAAGCACATTCGGGTTCATTGTTTTGCACCTTCATCTCCAGCGATTCAACATCCTACCTATGAACAGGAAAATGTTGGCAACACAGACAGATTTTCCAAGAATCAACAATTTCAACTTTTTTCTACAGTAAAAATGGAAAATTTGTAGGAAAACTGTAGTGAATATTTTTTAGAAGGACTAACTGTTTTGTTCTCTTTTTCCCCAAAATCCCCTAATTTTGTCCCGCTTCAAGGCAATTTTGAAACATGTTTTTGATACATTTTTCACTAAAATTTGATTAACCATTGAATGGGTTTTAAATTTTCTTTCCGCACATTACAGAGGACAAATGGAGCTTTCCAATGAGCTATATTTTTCCAATTTACGATAGGATATCACTCCACAGTTCCTCTTTTTGGTTCAACGATGTTTTTACCTTTTTTAAAACAGAAAAGAGTTTTTTCATTATTCCTTTTGGTTATGTCCGATTGCCTCATTCTTCACTTGGTTTTACCTTGATTACTCTACTTTTTGACAGATCCAATTTGGTGGAGAAATATTGGCCTTCATCCTTGTTGAGGTCCTCTTCCAGTGAGCACTATTTCTCTCAGATGGTACCCTAATTTCATTGAGCAGTGCAGGATAGGATAGGATGTAGGAAGGATTCTCCTTCCCTGTTCAGGCTGCGCCTGTGATTGTACCTGAAGCCTTTAAAAGCTTCATGGTTACCCTCCATGAATTGGTGGGTAATCCCCCTCAAACCCTTGGAAGGGGCTGTCCTTGCATCGCCTCCCTATTTTCATATAAACAAAAAAAAAGGTACAGAGCAGTCTACCTCAGGTACGGGATCTTTCAGTAGGGTGTAGAGTTTTTCATGGGCGGAGTCTCGAACTCCACACCACCTCGCTTTGTCGTACTTCTTCCAGAGGCGGCCCAGGGTGATGGCGAGCCATTGCCTCAGTAGGGGGCAGGGATCGCTCAGCTGTTCCAGGCAAATGGAGACCAGCGACCCTTGCAGAGCGGCTTCCTGACCCACTGGGTAATCGTCCACCATGCAGGCCAATACGAATGCTGCTCTCGTTCGTTCTTTAGCCTGAAAAACATCATGTACATTAATCAAAGTTTCTGGACAAGGCAAAACTTACGAATCAGTTGCACTTCAATCACCCAAGTCTAAAACCCAAAAGGTTATCACTACTCATAATTTGACTACTTTACAAAACAACTTGAATTATACTCCATTCAAAAAGAGTGCCCTATGCTAAAAACACTTTATGCAGCGAGTTTAAACTAATCAAGAGCCTCTGGATTTTCCTTAAATCAATCAGTATATTGAAACGCTGCAAATTCCTTCACTGGGGTTTATTATTCAATTGGCTTGCGTTCATGATTTGAATTTCTAATAAGCTTTGGAGTGTGCGTGTTTCACGGGTGATGGAGCGATTATTGAATTTCAGGAGGCACACAAATATGATCAACTGATCAATCCAAATAGGTATTTTGGTTGAAAAAAGATTTACGTACTCTATGCATATCTCCTGAAATTCCATAATCGCTCTATCACCTGTGAAACAGGGACACTCCAAAGCTTAGTGGAAATTCAAATCATGAACGCAAGCCAATTGAATAATAAACCCCAGTGAAAGAATTTGCTGCGTTTTTTATGGTTATCAGAACACTTCAACCCGTGTATCGGCTGTAAACCCTTTTAGGAGTTCACTCCAGTATCCACGTTCACTACATCACTAGGTTACTGCAATCAAAACAAAAACAATAATAAATCAAAATAACGCAAATGTAGGCACCATAAATCGGGCCATACATCGGGAATGGTTTGAGCTACGGACCTGGAGAGGGGCTCATTCGATTCCTCATAGAAAGTTCTTCAAAAAAAGTCCAAATTTAGGCCGCCTTGACTTTTTTTGAGGTTTTTAGGGATTTTACAAAACTTTGGCAACCCTTAAAGGGCACTTTAAATTAAGTGAGAGGACCAATATTGATTTTTCCTGAAAATTTCAGCTTTTTTGCTCCAGCCGTTTGGGAGAAATTGGCGGACCAGCGGATGGACGGAAAAATGTGTATTTTAGATGTGGATTCTACACCCTTTGAAACGTAAACCATGAAATTTTCAGGGGGGGGGGGTTAACATTTTTTTTTCAAGAGCGATTACAATGGTTCATTATTGAATAATAAACCAAAATCAAGTTTTTGTTTTATGCTGTAACAATTTCAATACCAATCCTATTTCACAATATTTAATTCATTCGAATCAAGGAATATCGAGATAAAAAAATATCGATATTTAGATGAAATATTACTTACATCCATTGAATGATCCTGCAATATTGTCAGGAAATACTTATGACCGTTGTCCCTGACCAAGTCTGCTTGACAGGACTAGAACACAAAATGAAATAGGTGGGTCAGTTAATTTAAAAAATGCATTATAAAAAATATAGCAGAAATTGATGCATTTAATTGCGTTAAAATGATTTCTATGATATACTCACACTGTCCACCGCGAGAATTTTGGCCCAGATGAAGACGAGGAGAGACCGCAATTCCCTGGCAGAGGACTGTAGCAATTTCAGTACGTACGGAAAGATTCCAACAGAGAGCGCCAAGTTGACGGCCCAAGGGCCTAAATCCAAGAACTTTCCAAGCAACTCCAGAGCTCGCAGGCGATGCACCTGACTTAGCAATACCTGGTAACAGGAAAACTCGTTTGATATTTCTTAATAAGATATATAGAAATGGGTCAACTTTGTGCCGCAAGAGGTTTTAGGTAGGAAATGCTCTACAACTGTCATTTTCCCTACATCCAAAAGATTTCCACAGATTGCATACCAGAAATCCATTCGCCGAACAGTCTGTGATATGCAGGTAATCACAAATAACAAAATAGAGAATTAGCCTTTTGCAGTTGTGATTAATTCACCAAAGAGTTTCGTATGGAAACGCATATGACGTCCGATACAGATATCCATGATTTCCCCTTAATTTATCACTACCGCACTATAGAGGGTGGAATAACAGAGCCGGCGATTTCACATTATTTTGTTTACTGCGTTGACAGTTATCTTTTTACCCCTATTTACACCTCTGAAAATGTATTATTTCAACATTTTATGTAATGCTGTGTGTGACATTTTGTTTCACAGTGCCAGATCATAGTTTTAGTGATCGTCAATGCCGTTTTTTAGATATATAACGCCGGAATGAGATGAAGATTGGAAGGCAGCATTACACCAGTTACTGAAGGATGTTTGATGATTTTTTTTCCGATAAGGGATGGGAGGAGCCCCTGGTCACTGAGACCGCTAGGATCTATTGTGACGCTGTCCCCATTGTAATTCATAACCTTTTTAATAACCTCTTCGTTCACAAAGTGTAGGAGGTTTTCAGGTGTTTCCAAGGTGTTAGGGCACCCTTCCTGAAATGCCGGAATCTAGTTGATGCAACAGCAGGACAATTAAGTATGTGTTCTGCTGCTTCCGCCTCTTCGCAGCAGAGCCGGCATTCTACTGTCCTGGCCTCACCAATTTCGTTTAGGTGATACCTTAGAGGGCAGTGGCCAGTAAGAAGACCCACAAGTTTGCGAAGGTCTTTGCACCTGTATGATAGAAGGGCTTTTGCGCGTTTCCTTGAGATTGTAAGAAACCGCTTGGCTTGCCTCTGCTTAGGAGTGTTGTGCCAGTATTCTGTGCTTGTTTTATCCTCCCATTTCTGAACCTGTTGAGTTATATAACTCTTGGCAACCCCTAGTTGGGGTTCAGGTCCAATTGGGTTGGACTCTGATCCCTTTTTAGCAAGGCGATCAGCTTCCTCGTTGCCCTCTATTCCCTCATGACCCGGTACCTATAGCAGCATGAGTTTGTTGCCCTGGGCCGCTGCCTTGAGGGAGTTTAGGCAACTCCAAGTCAGCTTTGAAGTTACCGAGAAGGCAGAAATAGCCTTTAGTGCTGCTTGGCTGTCAGGTAGTATAAATATTGTTGCACCTTTGAGTAGTTTCCTGGCAATCTCCTGTGCACATATTTCTATAGCATGGGTTTCCGCTTGATATATGGTTGCAGTCAAACCCAGAGGCTTGGCCAGATTGAAATTGGGGCCTTTGATCCCCAGGCCAGCCGCCCCATTCATCACGGACCCATCTGTGTACCACACAAGTGAGCCTGGTTTAAGGTGAGGCATGCCTCTTTTCCAAAACTCACGATCATTTATTACTTTAAAAGGTAGATCAAAGTTCATCTTTTCTAACATTACGTCAGAGATGGACATAGTCAATGGATCTGTATCTATTTTGTCCAGTATTTCCAAGTGACTATCTTTTTGTAGGGAGGGCCTTATTATTCCCATTTGCTGCATTCTAATGGCCCCCAGGTAGGCTGTTCTCTGCACATAAATGTGCAGAGGGGTGAGGTCTAAGAGAACCTCTAGAGCTGCTGTGGGAGTGGTGTTCATGGCCCCTGTAATGCCAATACAAGCCTGCCTCTGAAGTTTATTAAGTTCCAGGCGAGCAGACGTTTGGCAAGCCATACTAAAGTAATGAATGGGTCTGACAATTGCTTTATAGGCCCATAGTGTCATTTTGGGAGTCAACCCCCATGTGTGTGTTTGATGATAATTATTACGTATTATAATGAAAGGAAGCAAAATTACAGTAGAAAAGAACAGAATTAATTTAGGTTTAGAATTTCAAAAAATTACATCTACATGGATTGGAGGAGTGGTGGATTGGGGTTTGGTGATTAGGGGATGTTTTTAGGTAACTAAGCGATCACAATGTAATCGGCAAGCTTGGACAATATTACTCTATTTGGTATTACAGTTACAACGATGAGCTCTTTTCAGCAGAGCTGATTTTTTCCAAAATTTAGAAAGTATGTGAGCACTACGTGATGTAGTTTCTAACCGTGAAGAACCTGAGAAGACAAAAATGAACCAGGCGAAGTTCTACACGTGTTGAGTTCAATGACTGTGGTATGAATATGATGTACGCTGGCATCAGTAAATTAAGCCATACAGAAAAACGCTCCTACAATCCTATCTGGTAAGTGTTCAGTTGTGAGATCACACTTCGTTGATGAGTAGGAAAGAGTTAGAGATTTTTCTGGAATTCTCAAGCGGAGAATGAGGTAGAATTAGTGAATTCCACCAACCTGAAGAACAATTGGCAATTGTTCGGGCGGACTACGGTTCTCGGTGCCCAGACTCAACCAGACTTGAAACGCAGTGAGCTGTTCCTCAAAGAACGGGGAATGCACGAAGTTGTCCTCGGATTCGAGGACTTGAGGAAGCTGAGACAAGCAGCGCTCCAGTGCGAGGTCCCAAGCCTGCAACATATGTAATGAAGTGAGCAATTCAATGGAGACCGATGGTTATGGGTTACTATATAACATTCCAGTAACAGCAAGTCGTCAAAATAACAGAACGAATCCTTATTTATAGAATAGTATATTTATATGAATAGTTATTTATAAAGTGCCTTAGTTTCAAGTTGATATAAAGTGATTCTATAACATTCAATTTCTAACTAATCCAATGCTAATTATGGGATCTTAATGGAGCGCTCCACCTCTTGCCATCTAATGCCAGGTTTGAGGCAGATTTAACCCACATTATAAATATTACATACATACACTAATTATACAGGGTGTTTCATAAAGGTTCATCACATTTCAAAAATCTGTATTTCTCCATTAAATGTAAATACAGAAATGGATGACATCTTAACATTTCAAGTTTTACTTACAAATATTCAACGTGAGCCCCTCCTGCTGTGTGGCAGACATCTAGCTTATAATTGAATTTCTCCCATACTTGCTGAAGCATATCTGGAGTCACTTCTCAAATGGCAGCAGTTATTTGATCTCCACCAGACCTCTTTGCAATCATTTGGACCGTTTTTCAAAGGTAATACGTTTTCAGTAACTTTCATGATAAACCCTACTTATTTGAAGTTCAACAGATGTAAAATTGGTAACACATTGGTACTGTTGAATGTTAAGTTAGAATTTCGAACACAGACCTGTTTACGAGTATTTTCTCAATATTTAATCAACAGTAATAACAGTATAGTTACAGTAATAATACTGTAGTGCAGAGATGGTATTAATACGCTACCTGCCACATCGGGTGCTGATAGGTCGGTGGAAGAGCAGGCGAGCTCACGGGGGTGCAATCGTAGGATCTCATGATACGCTCAGCTAGAAGAAAATTGCGGAAAAGCGATGCGACGAGGAGATCTTGACGAAACAATTTCTGAAATAGCTCTGAAACATGGAATTTTCCAGAATTAGATTTCATCATCAGTAACATTATTCAAGTACCCCTTCAATAATTTTGGTGTTGGGTTCAGCCAACTTGAAAAGGGAGAGAAGACCCATCTTTTAGTGTGATAGGAACTGTATGTCTCGTATATCTGTAGGCTACTCTACCCACAGTCGAAACTTGAAGAATTTGGGGTATTTTCACAGTCAACATTAACGCCAATAGCTTTAATATTTACAGTGAGTCCGAAATTTCACTTCTCGATCATCCCACACTCAATCAATATCACTGAATTCCCCAACTGGATAAAGTTATGCTCGAACAAGATGTACTCGTATGGTCCTCATCAATTCGAAGTTTTCTTTAAAGGAAAACGTTCGAAACAGCTAATTTTAAAATGTGGATATGTCCTTCGATATTGGACATGCCCTTCTGAAGATAGTTTTTGGTAGAAACCGCCAGGCCTGCCCTATGATGGGGTTAGGGAGCCCATCCTAGCAAGCTAATCAGCCTTTTCATTACCAGTTATGTCTCCATGCCCCGGTATCCACTTTAGGCGATCCCAGTTGTGTTAGGGTAGGTTGAGGGTTTGCATGCAGTTTCATACTTTAAATGGTTGGAGCCGTTAGTGATTTTATCAATGCTTGGCTTTTATCAAAGGCTATCAGACAGGATGCGGTCATGGGCTCGTCTGTGACACCTCTTAAAGCCGCGTCCACACTATGCCGAAAGAGGTTGATCGGCCTCTTCGAGTCGGCACATTCGACCCAAAGAACTGCGAAAGTAGTGTGGACGGGGCGATCGCCCTCAGTCAGCTTGTAGCCCACAAAGAGTAGCGTGATTTTCATTTTGGTGACAAATTATTGAAATTATTAGTAGGTAGTTATTAAGTGTTAAATTATTAAATTCATAATGAGTGAGGACGATCAAATTCTCGCAGCTGCCGTGGCAATTCTGATTGGAATTATTGCTGAAACCCGTTGCAGCCGCCCTCGAAGATTTTGGGTCCACAAAAAATGGAAGGAAAAAATACAGCGCCACCGAATTTATGAAAGAAGTAATACTTGATGAGGAGGACGCATTAAAGTACGAGTATAAAAACGACGTGGGCTTTGCCAACTTTTTCCAGATGAAATGCTGTGATTTGCTGACGTGCTGACCCGATTGAGGCTGATCGGCATGTCCAGACTATTCATGCGGATCCGCATCCTTTGAACCGGACCGACACGAGTCGCCCTCGTTCGGGTCGCCTTCTGCAAGGTCGGCACATGTCCACACTTGTTCACCTTTGCGGATCCTACGAGGGTGGCCACCCTCATTCGGCATAGTGTGGACGCGGCTTAAGGCTCTCCGCATCTGCTGCCCGATTGCTATAATTTCTGCCAGGAATACGAAGATGTGTTCCCCTAGTGGGATGGAGACATTTCGCCTGGGTTTGGATCCATCTATCCCCTCAACAGTTCCTACTTCCATTTTCGACCCATCTGTGAACCAGATGATGTCATTGGAGCAGCATTTGTTCTCCCGTATCCCCTCTCTTGCACAGCTTTAAGTGAAAGCTGAATCCAGCGAATTTTGATAATACGGCAAGGAATTTTGACTCCTACGATTAAATAAGTTATTTTTCCATGATTCTTCAAGGTTTCAAATGACAGGTAGGTCCACTCGTATCGTTTGATCGAATGATATAACCTCACCCCTGCGTCCACCTACGATGTCCATGCAGTTTCTTTCAATCTGCCTTTTTTACAAGCCGTATGGAGTTATGAACTAAATATTTAAAGTAGAGTATTGATCGTCTTTTGCTCGACTATGACTCGCTTTACAATCCTACTTCAACCACTATATGCATATGCAGGAGAGAAACGTACATGAGACGAGGAAGACGTGTCATTTTGATAATAAGTCAAGGGCAGCCAAGTCAAGTGAGCACATCCATATTAATTGAAAAAATAAACAGTAACATTTCAGTGTGTGGTCAAGTGGTTTCATATTTACCTCGAGGCAAAGTGTTCCAAGCAATGGTGTCCGTGATAGCAGTGAATATCCAATTCAACTCCCCAAGCATAGTTCGCCTGTCATTCAACTGGCCAGGTATTCTGAAAGAAATAATGAAAACGTTTAAACGGCAAACATTGACGGCAAATCCCATCACAATAATTTTGCTGCCCGAATTCCTAAATCACTTTCCTTCTTGTGAAAGTTTGACGTAAATAATTTGTCTCGAGTTGTGTAGGGTACCTCTTTGTTCAGAGTACCGCATCAATTTAAGTAATGCATCGAAGAATGGACTGGTGCTTCAAGATGGACACTATTATTATTATGTAGATCAATACTTGAGCGAAGACCAATTAAGCGAAAACGTAAGATACGCTACGGAAATCAATACGTAAGCACTTGTCGGATTATTACATAAAAACTTTTACAAGCAATTATCAAAACGCTCGTATTGAACATTACAATTTGGTAGCTTTAATAGCAAAATTAGCCTTTCAACTAACTTAGAATACTACCAACTGTTGGACGATATTAGTTCAGCCAGATGCATACCCAACTTTGCAACATTTGAATCCTACGAGAATGCTGAAAACGGAACTGTGACATGCACACGTTTTTAGATAACACTGGAAAATTACCGAAAAACCTCGAAAAATCCAAGAATTTATACGTGAATGCGAATCTCATAACGACCATACTAAAACAACTGACAACCACGACAATTGACTTTATGTCAATAAAAGATACCATACTTACATACCATCCACATTATGTTGACATTCCATGTACATTCATTCCATATTATTCTTTTACAGAAACTTAATTTTAACAAGACCACACAATATCCCATCAAATTGTAAATGCTCAGTTTCCTTTTCAAGGTGTCAAAACCTAATTAGGTACAAACAATTAAAAGATAAATTGTTTTCCTTAAAAGCAGAAAAAAATGCTAAATGAGCGTTAAAAAAGGCTGCTTACTTGTCGATGGAATCCAGAGTGACTTTTGGGACTAAACGATTGTTGTTGTTCTGCATCACGAACCTGGAAAATAATTAATTAATTAACTAACGAACGAACAAAAACTTGGAGATATTTATGTTCGGGTAGGTCGTTTAAAATGCAGAGCACGGGTAATGCTCATATTCGCGGGTACATCATTTATTTAGAGACATATCCTCATAGGGCTAAGGACCGCCATTCAGATTATTTAAGAATACCTCACCTTTGTTTAAGAATTATTTATAGATATTTTTCATTCTTACACTTTATGAGAGCTCAATTTCAACTTGGAGGAACCATTCTTAATCAGCGAAATGAATTAAGTAGTTAGGTTTGCATTCCTGCACTTGGATCGGAAGCCTCTCAGTGCTTTGTTGAGTGTCTTCTATACAAAATGAGAGAGTTTGTCCATATGTTCACCCTTAACTTTAGATTCAGTAACCGAATCGAGCTGAAATTTATTGAATAGATTCAAGAATCATATCTCTCCTATCAGAGCAGGTTTTAGGCTACACCATCATCATATATGTGACTACAGAGGAAAAACCAGGTAACTCGATTTTTTTCTCATAAATGAGTTAACGTTGGATTCATATTTTTTGAAGGGTGCTGGATCCGATGAGATAGCGAGAACAAGAGGAAAAATGGGGCAAATGCCTCAAATCATAGAGCGAAGTTTTGATATAAAGGGAAAAACCAAACCCTTTGACAGCTACAAGAGAAGAACTGCGTGACATTGTCTCATCGCTTTCCCCTGTCCAACCGCTTAGCTCCCTTCCTCTCCCAAGTTCCCAGCATTTGCTATATGATTCTATCAACAAGCAACGACGGAAGTACCTGCCGACTGGTTGGATGTTCTTAACGTTAGCTTACTGAAAATCGAAGCTGCACACCCAAGGATCGTATTTCATCAGGGTAATTTCCAGGACATTCCAGAGTTCTCTCATGAGGTCCGATCCTCATCCACGATCTTGTATGAAACAGTTGAATTCAGGGGCCAAGAACAGCGGACAAAAACTGGCTCTTCAAGCAGCCGCACTAACACTTCGCCCAGTCGAATTTCATTTCCCCGCGCGCGCTTATAACTCAAAACTACCGATTTCGAAAAATAAATATTCAAACCTGAATCACTGGAAGAATTTCTGTGGGCGGGAAGCCCTTGGGAAGAGTATTACGAAAAACTACCGCGAAAGATGTGATTGGAGTAACTGTTCTTTAAGTTTTCTTACGGAATTTACCTGCTTTTCTCTGTATTTTAGGAGTCTTGATACTTGACAATCCAAATTTTCCTTTAGGGGTCTAATAATTCGTCCACATTCACTCATACTTCAACATGAACTATACATTTTTTTAAAATAATTTTTGAATAAACACAACAGTTTGAATAAGGTTTTGGCAGCAAAATTAGGTTTTCTCGAAATGAGAAAAATCTGAATTAGCCCTGCCCCGCCTGCCTATAATTTTTGATTAATTATTCTATGCATACTGACATAGATTATTCTAGTTTACTTGACAACATTGAGCTTCAGGTGTTCATAATTTCCTTATCAGAATTGTGTAACTAGAGAAATCATGTTAATCAGCAGAGAGAGCTCAGTGACTAATGTCGTTCATATTAAGTGCTGGTATCATTTTCCTGGCAGTACTACTGGTTATTGGAACAATTGTTTTAGCACAATTGTTGTTATCTACTTCAAGATTGATACGAGCGAACAAAACTAATAAAAAGCAAAAATATGGTAACGAACATAATTCGTAGACAATATCTTTGGTATATCTATGAACTAACCATCTTAGAGCGATCTTGATGGGTGTTGTCAAGCAAGACGTGAATATATCGGCTGGCAGATCTGGATTCATCGGAAGAATCTGATCAGCCGAGCAAGCCGCCAATTGGATGCAGTTCTTGAAGTTAGGAGGCGGAGGCAGCATGTGCAGCCCCTGTTGACTCTGCCGATACTGTAAATTCAATTGCTGCCAACAAACAAAAGAGGTTTCAAATTGTCCTTGGAAGTAAACTGCTCAAAAATCCAATGTCTGCGGAGGTACTCACCTCGTAGTCTTTTTCATGTTGGTCAGCAAACTGTTTAAAGAGATCAACGATGACCCCGGCGCTGGAGCAGTCATACACGTAAATGGACGGTGCTCCCATCCACGTTTGTAAGTCGATGATCGAAAGTGGAATGTATTGCGTGTACATCTAAAAACAAATTCAATTCACCATTTATCTATACAAATCAATACACATGAAAACAAACTTTCTACGGCTGTATTTCCAACCGACTGACGGAATAAAGACACAACAGTTCCTAGTGATTAAGAATCGTCAATAGCGACGCACCATTTAGACGAGCAACTTTTCACGGCAATTGTCGAAGTTGGCTAGCAACTTTTCCTCCGTGTTTGACAACTTTTTCCCCACGTCCTGCCACCTTTTCTCAGTTCAAGAGCTGCTCAATGTCCCGTCAAGTCAATGTGATTATAATCACATCGATTGGAGCAATATTGCAGAGGATGCCGAAAAGTCAGCGACTGTTTTCGGGAAATTTTGTAAACTCACCGGCGCTGGGTTGTTCATGGCTCGTTTTCGGCTATTTTTAAATGTGAAACTGAAGACACACTTACCCTATTAAAAACCCAAATTTCGCCATTGGTCGTTGGTTTCGGCACTCCGTGGCCGTTGTAATGAAAGAGAACTCGCTCTTCTTTGGCGTTTCTCCTTAAAGACGTACAAAGCTTCTTCACTTCTTCCACCGTTGGGTCCAAAGTCTGCTTGTAGCGAGCTCGTGGCTGCCACCTCTCGTACTGTTTTTGTAGGTTAGCTCCGATTGCTTCCAGCGCTTTTTGGGAAGGCATCGACAGTGGGTCTGCAAATCAAATTTTAGGAAAATTTGGAACTCTACGAATCATTTGAATTTGCCCTAAACCAATATCATCCACACCTTCACCATTATCCTATCTATCAGTATCTTTCTGCAATATAGCGTACATGTAATCTGGTTTGATATCCACACTCAGGGAAACTTAGTGGACCTCCAAGAAATTTATGAGGCATAGTCCTAGTCTAAAGCAGAGTTACAGATTGCATCCACCTTGACAGTAAAATACGAACTATGTAGTGTATTCAAATATCCAGTGTATGAGATAAACCCTGCACAACATGGTCCATCAGCTGTTTTTCAACGCACAATGTCCTCCACTTAACTCTTAGATTCTACTACGTAATAATCTCCTATTCACTCATAATTTGAAATACAAGACGAACATTAAGATCATTAATCATCCAACAGCGGTAAAATTGATAAGAGATTGTCCGAAAGTTAACCATGACATTTTTCCTCAACCATTTCACCATTACATCGTTCAATAGCAATGATTTAACCAATCTTTATTCTCGTACCATCGTCCATTGATCTCGGAGTTTCGCTTGAACCAACCTATTGCAAAGAAATCCACAGAGAGACATCTTAAAATCTACTCGCACACCCCCAAAATTAAAAGAAATCAATAGATTGAGAAAACAACGTTATAAGGAATTCAAGTTTACACTCAACGACAATAACAAATAAGGGACCCATTTAGGGGCCAACCCGCAAAATCTCTTAAAACTTCATTCAAATCGGATTAAAACTTGAATATTTCCAATTTAAGTGTAACAAAGACCTCGCACGGACATGCAAACAACCCGAAATTGATTAGCAAGCTCTGAAACACAAATAGCAAGGAAATATTTGGATTTCGGAAGACAAAAATTTTATTGACTTCCCACACAAACACAAAGTTTTTCTTCCATTAGTAATGCTGGAACAAAATATTTTTACATTTTTAGCACTTGCCTTCTAATTGATTTAAATTGATAACACTTATAGATTTTTTTATTTATTGGTCTTATTCAGTGAAAGTATATACAATACAATTTCTTATTTGAAATTATATTAGCTTTTGAATGCGCATTGTCACTATAATTCACAGAAATAAACATAAAAACTTCATTGATTGGTCTCATGAAGTCCGTAAACGGAAATTACAACCTGTATAAGGTAAAATGCTTAACAATCACGTATTCCAATGGTTCTGGGTTCAGATTTGAGGGATCTTGAAGGTGATTGATGGATTTTAAGTTTCGTAAAGGGTGAATTAGTTGTGATCATATCATAAATGAACAAAACCGAAGAGAAGGGCCAATTGATAGTTGGAGATTGTACATAAGTTAGAAGATGCAGCAGGTCACTCACCGATCCAACACTCGAGACGAGCGCAAGGCGTTGTCTTCATTATATCTGGAGGGTCCACTCCAACGTTCAAACAGATGACAAGAGCCACGCTTACGGTTTTCATCTGAAAATGACACAAGCGAAATTTTTAGGGAGCATATTAAAATCAGACGAATGCTACGAAATGCAGGTTGGCACTTTAAATTCTTAAATCTGGAAAATATGTAACTTTTAAACAAACGAATCACGTGATGATCTTGGGAATCTGAACGGCTGACTGTACTAGCGCATGCGCACTTTGGGCTCTAGGAAACCTAACCTTCCAGAGAAAAACGTGCATTTTCGGGAAATATGAGACAACATGGGGTAATTTTGACTTAACACCACAATAAGGTGCAAGGGAGTCAATTCATAACATTCTAGGAAACAATTTGATTCTATGTGTGTCATAAAACAACTTTTAATCCACCATCAACAAATTACAATTCAAAATCGCATACAAGTTCCAAGTACCTAATGGGCTCTGCAATTACAAGGAAAACAAAATGAATTATCGCTCAGATATTTCAAAAAAAAGTAAAATTCAGGACTACCTATTGTACAAAGCACTAGATGTCAAAATCTTGATCAAGTTCAGAATGATATTAACTATTCATGCACCTTTTCACTTCCATTCTAATCCCTTTATAAACTATAAAACGAGGACTGTTCTCCATGACTGAGACTATCCAAGTGAGTTCAACATCTTTTATATAGCACCAAAGCACGAAGTGAAATGAGCAAAAGAATTAAAATAATTTATTTGAAGAAAAAAAAAAAAAGAAAATTGGACAATGCTGAGTCATATTGATTCTAACAGCAAGAGAATAATGTTTCCAAAACAGAAAAACGCTAAAAATTCTTTCACTGGGGTTTATTATTCAATTTTATTCATTTGGTTTGCATTCATGATTTGATTTTCTACTGAGCCTAACAGGGGTAGTTATACTTCCTTTTACCAAACTTGCTCTCATCTATCTCAACTATCTTATTTTCACCTCCAATCATGTCCTTCTCACTCGCCAACAAACCCACACAAACCTCTCTAAAAAAAACTACGCCAATCAGCTACGGTAGCCTTAGCTATGTTCAGTTCATACATAATGTGACTCTGGGTCGCGTTTAGCACAAAAAACTCGGTCATAATCAAAATGTCACATAAACTCATTCTACAAATCCACACAAACCTCTCTAAAAATTATTATTATTCTCTATGGCCTAGGATTTCAAGGTTGACAGTTGTGCTGGTTGAAGAACGAAAGGTTGAATAGAAGCGGGAAAGATGGCGGGAGTTCAGCTGGTGGCAAAAGCAATCCGACATGCAACAGTATCGATATTATGATCCTATAAAAACATCGATCCTAGTACACATCGATATATCCTTCTTATCAGAAGAGGCCCCCTATACTGAACTTCAGCCCTCGACTTCTAACCAGATTTTTTTTAAAGACAGAATTTTGATGTTATAGGGGTTTTCGCATTCAAATTCATTTTTCTCGAAACTAATAAACATGAAGATAGCCCGTTCTACTCTTCATAAGGTAAACCTATCCATCTAAGAGTGTCCTCGAGGAAATTAAAATGTACAGCGCATAATAAACTGCAATAGGGATTCAGCATGAGCAAATAAGGAAGCAGGCACTATTTCTGAAGTAAAATTTGTGTTGAATACGACCACCACGATTCAGTGAGGAGAAGGCGATTGGGTACATCCGTGTGAACGGTGGGGCGTTTGGGTACAGAAACAGGAGGCGGTTGAGTACAAGGTATTGGACACGGCATGGGCCGTTTGGGTACGTTATTATTCTCCTGTACCCGAACGGCCCATACCGTGTCCAAATAGGTACCTACTTATAGGAAGACGATAATATAAAAGTTCTTTAAGTGTCTCCCATAGTTCAAGGTAATCGTCCTTCGATTTACCACTGAGAAACGCATGCACTACTGGGACATGGAAGCCGCTTTGACTGACATGTTGATAAAAATGCTGTGGTGCATACGTGAGAGTACCATCAACTAGTACATGAGTAGCCTGCGCAAGGGAATCACGGACAAAAAATCCTCGCGTTTAGCCCACCCCGGACAAAAAATCCCCGTGTGAAAAATGACAGAAATATCCTATCGTTTAGTTTGCTGGTCTCAAAAAAAAATATCCTATATCAATCCTTTTAGTGAAGTATAGATCAGTTGGAAAAATAGATGCGTTTCCTATATAGTTTGCTGGTCTGGATGCTCGCTACGCTAGCATCTCAAAAACAAAAAAATATCCTACACCAATCCTTTTAGTAAAGTATAGATCAGTTGGAAAAATAGATGCGTTACCTATTCTGTGATTCAGCCCTAGTTTTCCGAAGTTGGGGATTTTTAGTCCGATTACCTGCGCAAGGAGCCGTAGGTTTTGGCGGTTCGTCATTATATCCATGCTACTCTCAGCCTCCATGAAACATTATAATGTATTATCATCATACCCACCTGGAATTTCTGCTCGTCTCTCAATAACTACTGTTTTGGGTAGAAGTTCAGTGTAGGGGGCCCCTCCTGATAAGACCGTCATAACTCGATGTCTATATATCGACTGATATATAAATCGATGATTTTACAAACTGCTTTTGAATATGGCGGAAAATAGCGAGTAGCAGGCGGGAAATTGTGGTAGACGTGTCTGGAAGGGAAAGAAAACATCTCGGCTGACATCTACAATCCATCTGTATCTTATTCTCACCTCCAACCATGTCCGTATCACTCGCCAACCAATTTCTACATACGCCAATCAGAACCTTGAGGTTCAATTCGTGCGTAATGTGACGGTGCGTTCTAATGTGTTCTGTCTAGTTTGCCAGCTGTTCGCTCACATCTCAAAAACAAAAAAATATCCTACATTTATAGAACGTTGACAGTTGTGCTGGTTCAACAATGAAAGAAAATAGAAGCGGGAAAAATGGCGGACCTTCAAAGGTGGTTGTGCAAAGCAATCCGACATAGTAGCGGTATCGAATTATGAATAAAAACATCGATCCTAGTACACATCGATATATTCTTCTTATCAACCCCCTACACTGAAAGAGAGATTGTGGGATCCATGGAAAAATTTGTCTACGGGCTCTTTACATTGACTGACGGACGAGGCTTATGTTGTGGTGAGGTAAACCAGCTGTTTATTTATTTATTTATATGGAAACGGGTCAAGCCCAGTTACAAGAAATACAGATTAAAAACGATAATAAACACCCAATAATGAACCCAATAATGACAGAACATACATGATAAAGATCAACAGCATGTTGACGGGGAGTTCATAATTTCTCGCCGAAGTTAGTTTGGCTTCGTTTCTTTTCGCTTTTAAGACAATTTACCGACAAGGCCTCCGGCTCGAGTTGACATTCGACCGGGACCTAGGTACCTAAACGCTCTGTAGTCAATGTACCTAAAAGGCCTCTCGCTCGTGTTGACTTCCTACCGGTATGTACCCAGACGCCAGTCCTCAGGACATTTTAGTTGTGTTCGGGCTATTTTGGACATTTTCAGTCCAAAGGACAGGTCAACCTTCAAATGACTTGAAAATTTGTTACATCATATCATATTTTATCCCCAAACCTTTTCACGAGTTGCTAATGAGAGAATCTTTGCTACCGAGATGGAACGTGGGTAGGTACAATTTTTTTCGTTCGACATCTACAAGTGAAATGCGGAGAAAACGAACGGGAGAAGGGGTAGGCGCCACGGACATGGGACCCGGTCGTTCGAATCTGGTGCGAACTGGATCACTATTTCGATTATGCTATTTTTTTGCAAAATTACGATTGATATTTGATTCTACTCACTCTTTCCTTCATTCTCCATGTTTGTGTGATGGTGTTTCCTCCTTCGATGACTTCCAGGTGTCTTTTCGAAGTGAAAGCCAGCGGATACTGCCAGTCGGTCAGCTTCGTTTTGTCTACCTCGTCCTCCGCCGTGGACTCGATTTTCGCCATAATCGGAACCCGAATTCACTATTTCATATATCCACCAAACGAAATTTCGACCGACGGAACTCTTTACGAAATCAAATTATAATCCTTTCGCGAATAAAACGTTTTTCGAAGAGAAAGGGACGAATGGAGAAAAATTCCGGAATGTCGCCATTGTGGCATCGCACCTCGCCTTCGGAAACTCCTAATTTGGGGTTTAGGCCCTCGTTTGAGCCGGAAACCGCGCACAAAACACTTGTTACCTGCGATATTTTAAAGAAAATTGAAGCTTAAATTGAAGAGGGTTTCGTAAAAACTAAAATGATAAAATAATTTACAAAAGAAATCACGGAAAAAGAGAACAACACCTTGCAGAGGGAACAAAGAGGTTATTGTGGAGCAGGTTACACGTTACTGGCAATCGCGATAGCAGCAAAGAGTTTAGAAAGGGAATGGAGTGGTACCCTACGAAAGCGAACCGCTAACCTTCTTCTGTTACCAGCTCTCCCCGGCGGCGGAAATCTGAGCTGAATAAATTTACTTCCAATAAAATTTCCTGGTTACACTGCTTTGATTCTATAGGCAGATATATGAAAAAACATAATTGAGAGGGCCCTAGAAGGTAAAAAAAATATGTGCCAGTATCTTCTTGGATGTGGCTCAAGCCTTTGACAAGGTTTGGCACGAGGGACTAGAGTACAAACTGCACAGGGATCTCCCAAGACAGTACTACTTACTACTGAAGTCCTACCTTGAAAATAGACATTTCAGGGTGAAGCAAGATGACCAATACTCCGGCTTGAAGCCCATAAAAGCAGGGGTCCCGCAGGGGAGTGTTTTAGGGCCAGTACTCTACCTCCTGTACACACGGGACGTACCCCAACAAGAAGGCACAACTGTTGCCACCTTTGCAGATGACACGGCTATCCTCTCTGTTGGAGATGATATAGAAGCTGCAACAGGCAAACTACAGACGTCTACTACTGAGGTTTCTAAGTGGACCAAGATGTGGAGAATGAAGCTGAACGAATCAAAATCAACCCACATCAACTTCACTAATCGAAAAGTCCCAATCTTGGATGTTGCAACTCTAGTAGCAGCCAACTCACTCTAAACTCACACTAAACAGTACAAGCTCTCCAGTAGAGAAAAACACAGATTTGTGGTTAAATATGCCTCAAATTTTGAAGTCTTGCTAATAAGTTTTGATTGTACAACAATACTTGAAAATAATGGAAATAATTTTGCAGTAACTCCTGAAATTTGTAATAAAACGATATTGGATTTATATGGTTGATTTGATTCTGTTAAAATTTTGGATTTAAAGTTGGAAGGAAGTCACCCTTAATAATTAGGTACTTTATTAATTTGTACATTAAAATCATTTTTACACCTGTTTGAATATTTCGATATTCGAAATTGTAATACCTGCTCACTGCAACGCTTGACCCCGATGAACACAATAGTGATTAACTGATGTATTCCTATGCATAAAGTTAATGATTAAAAAATGTTTCCTAATCGATTTCTGTGTTTTTGAACCACATACAGTCAGGCCTGTGGCAGCTTTTCATGAATCGAAATTGAAGTTTCCAAATTTAGGCTTGAAAACGCTGCAAATTCTTTCACTGGGGTTTATTATTCAATTGGGTTGCGTTCATGATATGAATTTCACTAAGCTTTGGAGTGTGCATGTTTCACAGGTGATAGAGCGATTATTGAATTTCAGTAGATTTGCGTAGAGCACGTAAATCAGTTCTCAACCAAAATACCTATTTGGATTGATCAGTTGATCATATTTGTGTGCCTCCTGAAATTCAATAATCGCTCTATCACCTGTGAAACACCACATCCAAAGCTTAGTAGAAATTCAAATCATGAACGCAAGCCAATTGAATAACAAAACCCCAGTGAAAGAATTTGCAGCGTTTTTTTGTGGATGTCAGAATACTTCAACCCGTGTATCGGCTATAAACCCTTTTAGGAGTTCACTCCAATATCCACGTTCACTACATCACTAGGTTACTGCATATCAAAACAAAAACAATAATAAACCAAAATAACCCGAATGTTGGCACCATAAATCGGGAATGGTTTGAGCTACGGAACTGGGGAGGGGCTCATTCGATTCCTCATGGAAAGTTCTTGAAAAAAAGCCCATATTTAGGCCGCCTTGACTTTTTTTGAGTTTTTTAGGGATTTTACAAAATTTTGACAACCCTTGAAGGGCACTTTAAATTAAGTGAGAGTGTTGGCTAAAGAATTGGGGCGTTGTCGGACCAATATTGATTTTTCCTAAAAATTTCAGATTTTTTGCTCCAGCCGTTTGGGAGAAATCGTGGGTACGGCGTACGACGGACGGACGGAAAAATTTGTATTGCAGATTTGGATTCTTCACACTTTGAAACGTAAACCATGAAATTTTCAAGAGCGATTACAATGGTTTATTATTGGATAATAAACCAAAACAGTATTGACCACTAAAAACTGTACAACACTTACACTTTCCATTTGAAGAACGAATATATATTGGAAAGAACAAAGTTTTGAACCTTCCCGCTTTTCTGAAAATTGCTCCTCTACTAAGGATCACCCAATTCGACTCCTCTCGAATCTTACAGAAAGACAACATTTCAAACACATTCCGTTTATTTCTTCTTGGGCTCATAATACACTTTTGTTACATTCAAGACTTCAACAAAATGTCATTACGACTTCAATATCTTCCTAGGCAAACATTCACAATAAAACCGCGACAGCAGCTCGCTCTGTTCTAACATATTTTTAAAAGTCCGCTCGTCAAAAGCTTCCAATCGTCCATTCTCTACGAAGAACTTTCCTTTCCACAGAGTAAAATACATATCTAACTAATGAAACACATACAAATAAATAATTACCTACATAATATTGTATCATAAAGTGAGGCAACCACCACACGTCAAAATTGTGCGTCAATTGATAGTACAATTAATTACAGTACTCGTAGTTTTATAGCACAATTAAATGGACGGACTCTGTCCCCTTTGGACGCTATTACATTAATCATATCAATATAATTCATGTATCAATTAATTTCTTCACTTTTATTACATGCATATTACAGTCTAAAAAAAAGACCAAATTTAACAACTTTTTTTTTTCACAACCTTTTGGTCTTTATCTCATCACAAATGGACGGTTTGCGTTGGAGCTCAATCACTGTTCATATTTTTTTTGGACGGATTCAATAAAACGAGTCATTGAGCAAAATTAATTGAATTCATTAATTAAATTCACAAAAACGTTGTGTCCACGTACAATTGAGGCACCAATTTACACGAATATTTATAAAAGTAAAGGTTGAAATATAACTTAACATGTTAAGAAATGAGATAAGAGGAATTAGGATTCTCAAATTAACCATAAAATCTCTTACACGTACTATTCATAATTTACAGAAACGATAGGAAAATGTTAAAACTATCTACTTAACTTTCTGTTGGACTAAATTCAATCATTTGAACTACAGAATTTAAATTATACATCTAACAAATAAAATGACTAGTTTAGTAGCCTGATCAAATTTATAGAGAAAACCTTGGGATAGCTTTGAAATCGAAGACTGCAGAAAAAAGTCTATTTAATCTGAAATGGGAAAGTTTTTCAGTTCCCTACTTAATAAATCGAACGAAGTTTTGAATTTTGCTTCAAAACTCTGAAAATTTTCATACAGTACCTACCTGCCACTGTAATAAGGATGGTTGAACGAACAGTAAAAAAACACAATTCTTGTATAGTAATGTATACAGGGTGTCACATTTCGTGACGGTCACAGTAATAAGGCATGTGAATTTTAGCCTGTAGTGCTTAAAGATGCGCCAAAATCTAGGCTTTCCAGCGATATAACCAAATTTGAAATTTCGTATAGTTTTCTGGCAGAAAATTGCTTTTCAAGTAAGAAAAACGTGGTTTTTGACTGGATACTCCGGTTTTTCATCATGCGTTGATTCGTCTGGTAAAAAGTATTACATCATTAATGAAGCATTGTAATAAATTGTACATTTTACTGTAGATACTGTTCAAAATTCCCACCATTCAATCTATGACCCCCTTCTATCAATGAGCGACGCAGATTTGTACACAAAGGAGTCAGAGTCCGCCGGGCTTTTCCAAAAAAACCTCTGTGATAATTTGTTACTTTTCGTTGTTCGCATCGGTACAATGCCTGTGACATTCACCAACGTGGAATGCTTGTGTATGGGTACACAAATGTAAATGCCCGTGAAGCTGTGAGGGAATATCAACGGCGATTCCTTAACAGGCGGGTTCCCAATAAAAGGGTATTTCCTCAGGTACCTAAAGTATGACGTTTACGTGAATGCTGTGTCGTGTATCTGTCTGTTAATCACAATGTGGGTTTCGGTTCATCTGTATTTAGAAACAAAGCAATGGTAAGTACAGAGGTTTTTTTGGAACAGCCCGGCGGACTCAGACTCCTACAAATGTACAAGTGTACAAATCTGCGTCGCTCATTGATAGAAGGGGGTCATAGATTGAATGGTGGGAATTTTGAACAGTATCTACAGTAAAAATGTACAATTTATTACAATGCTTCATTGATGATTTAATACTTTTTACCAGACGAATCAACGCATGATGAAAAACCGGAGTATCCAGTCAAAAATCACGTTTTTCTAACTTGAAAAGCAATTTTCTCCCAGAAAACTACACGGAATTTCAAATTTGGTTATATCGCTGGAAAGAATAGATTTTGGCGCATCTTGTAGCACAACAGGCTAAAATTCACATACCTTATTACAGGGAATCATTAGCGTTTGAAAAAAGTCGAGATCTTCACGATTTGACAACGCGTCCTTTTCAAGTTGATTTTTTCACCTGTTTCGCCAGCTCAAAAAAGCTGGTTCTCCATTAGAAGGCCGTTTTAATAGATAAAACGAGAAAATCTTAAAATTGAAAAAAAAATTGCATTTCCAAGGGTGTACAAAACAATTTTTAGGAGGCATTTTCGATCAGAAATTTTCCGTAGTATCTTCTCCTGGCCTGTGACCGTCACGAAATGAAACACCCTGTATGTGGTGTGGTTGTAAAGAAACGTCCAGAAATGCAGTGTCTAATTTAGGTACGGGAATCAGCCAAAGTTTTACAATCTAGTTTGGGTAAAATAAAAAAAACTGAAAAAAAGCTCAAATGAACAAATTTTTGGGCCTGGGTACAACAGGTAACCTCCCTCCTACAACATCTATCTTGAATCATAAACATAAGACTCATGTTATTACTTAGTTATTACTTATGTTATACTTGTTGTACTTATACTTGTTATTACTTATGTTATCACTTAGTAATACCTATTGAAATTTCTCGTAATAGGTGCCTAAATCTCTGTCAAAAGCAGTTCCCAAAGTTTTCTCCTTGTCTCAGATCTATTTCAAAACAGATCTTATCAACGAACAAATGATGTTTTTAGATAGGAAAAAAAGAGTGAAAAATATCGTCTACGCCTTAAAATTGGGTTAAGTTGTGACTACGCAAAGATCATCACTACGCTACTTCGTTTTCACACCTAAACGATTAGGAAGATAATATGAGTTAATTCAATGTGGGAAAATCTTGAAAAACTGCGGTATTGGACTAATCCATGAGTTTTCCAATTGTAAATTTAGTCGTCAGTACGACATTGAGGCAAATGGCTGGTAATTTTAAAATTTTAATTGTTTGAAAAGATACCCACGTAATTAACCGTCCAGGGACAACGCGAATTTTCACGACAAATGAGACAAAGTGGGATCATTTTGAGCCAACATGATAAGGTGCAAGTTGTCATGCCAAACTGGGAAACTATTTTAGTTAGGTTTCTGTCATAAAACGATAAAAAACAGATAATCCACCATCAACGAATTACTGTTCAAAAATCATATACAAGTTCAAAATTCATGGTGCAGGTGGGTTCAACGTCTTTCACATTGCGCCAAAACACAAAGTAAAAGGAATCAGATAATGAAAATAATTGATTCGACGGAAAACTGGGAGAACTAAAATGAGACGACGTTCAGACATATATAGCTTTTCCAAGTCAGATTCAGAAATTTCCAAATCAATTTCAGAATTTTCCATTTCAATTTCAGACTTTTCCATTTCAATTTCAGAAACCGCTCCCACCCGGATATTGATCACATCCTGAAATTGAAATGGAAAATTCTGAAATTGAAATGAAAAAGTCCAAAATTGAAATAGAAATAGAAAGGTATAGCTTTTCCCAGTCAAATTATTACTTTTCCCAACCAAATGAATACTTTTCCCAGTCAAATGAATACTTTTCCCAACCAAATGAATACTTTTCCCAACCAAATTAATACTTTTCCCAGTCAAATTAATACTTTTCCCAGTCAAATTAATACTTTTCCCAACCAAATTAATACTTTTCCCATTCAAATTAATACTTTTCCCAACCAAATTAATACTTCCCCTACCAAATTGATCTTTAAAAAACGCTGCAAATAGAACGCCGCAAAGCTTGCGATCCAACGAATAATGAATGTAGGCATTCATGCCTGTATGTATATTATAACATTACCTATGTTATAATACAAATTATTGGCAGAAAAAGTATTGGTAGTTTATCATCATAGTTGAAGTTTGTTTTATATATATTGTTGTCGGTATATTAATTGTATAAACATATATTCGGTGAGGGGGTTGCCCAGCCACTGCTGCAGGTAGTTTGAGCAAAATTGAACACGAAATTTGAACAATCTGTGACATTTTTGGACATTGTGCCTAGGCTCTTGAAACTGTTTCTCCGGGAGCTTTACCTCTGGTAGCCTGAGAGAGCTATCCTCTAACTGCCGTCTTAATCTTGGCAAAAGCGTACTCAGCCGGATGGTAGGCTTCCGATATTTTTTCTGCCAATAATTTGTATAATAACATACTTAATATATACCTACATTCATTCGTCGGATTGCAAGCTTTGCGGCTTTCTATTTCCTTAATCGTTTAAGATCAATTTGGTAGGAAAAGTATTAATTTGGTTGGGAAAAGTATTAATTTGACTGGGAAAAGTATTAATTTGACTGGGAAAAGTATCAATTTGGTTGGGAAAAGTATTAATTTGGTTGGGAAAAGTATTAATTTGATTGGGAAAAGTATTAATTTGGTTGGGAAAAGTATTAATGAGACGACGTTCAGGCTTATTGATTACAACATCATGAAAATAACACTATAAAATCAGAAAAAATATCAAGAAAAACATTTATACTTATGTGCTAAAATCAGACAAAAGACACAGAGTCATGTTGATATCACATTTTCTCTTATTATTTTCGTTTTAATGACGAGGTCACTTTCCTCTGTGATAGGATCGAAATTTTTGACGTTAAAAAGTCATTTCGATTTGGCTAATACATTTCCACGTGGATTGAGTGCTTACGATTCGTCGATTTGAATGATCATAATTTATATTTGAATCTGTCAAATTTCAACTATCGATTGCAGTACTGACGATAATTTTTATAGCAATACATTTTTTGTTTATTTCAAAAGAACATTTCAGAAACACGTAATACACTTACTTGAACTGCCCGAATAAATTCGAGATCCTTCAAAGATTTTGACGTTCGAAAATGTATTGATGAATTTGTAGTGTACAAATAAGTTGAGTGGGATTTGAACTTTCAAATTTCAACAAACAACGCCTCCACAAAAAAATCCAATCCTAAATAATACCAAATCGACATTTTAATCAAGAAAAATATAATAACCGAAATTAAACAATACCCTTTAATCGAAAGCGTAAAAAAAATTTTTTTTTCTTACTCATTTGTTATGAAACTTTTTTTTTTAACTCAAAGAAAGTAAAGTATTTTACAAACAATCCCAATTTTTTCCTGAAAAATTCGTGTTTTTTCGCACAATTTGAATATGAAATTTTTAAATTAGATTTTGTAATTACAACTTATAACGAAAAATTTATTGTTATTCGTTTAGAAAAATCAATTTGTTCAGATTTAAAAAAAAATGTTCAATCCATTTTCACTATTTCCTGGAAACGTTATACTTTTTCAAATATTCAAATTTTTTACAAAAATGGAAGTTGTGATTGTTTGGAAAAACTAAGGTAAAAATTGAAATGATTTGTAAAAAAGACCACATTTTCAGGGAAAAGTTGGAAACGTTTGTAAAATGTTGAACTTTCTTTTGAAATTGGAAAAAATCGCATTTCTTAACTCAATTGAAGAAAAAATCAAATTTTCAACCTCTTTGACATAGATTGACGTGTGTAAAGGTGATATCATGTATCATCATGCTGTTGATTAAGATTTGAATCATATTCATGGGGGAAATTTTGATTAAAATCTCAATCACTCCTTCGAATTTGATCGAAAATTTTATTCATTCAATCGAGAACAAGATTAATATTAAAATCTTACCTTAATTGACGATTTCATTTTTCCCATTTTTGCATTCGAAACATCAGACAAAACGATTGGTGTTTTTGTTAGGAACCAACCTTTCTGCTATCATTCATTCAGATTGAATTTTCTGGGGACTGAGTGACACGGAAATTGTTTATTGGTGAATTTTATGGAGGTTTGATCAGGCGATTGCCCTCGTTATATGATGTACTGATAAGGCCTCCTGATAAGGGTTATCGCGATAGGTATAAAATTGGGTATTTCCCATTCAAATTTTCGGTTATTTAGGGGATTTTGTGTGGTATTTACAAAGTGTCAAGGAGGGAGTGCAAGAACTCGAGCTGAGCGTCGTCCCAGCCGACGTTGCCGAGTATCATCGTCGTCAGCTCGTCCTCCGGATTGACGATTTCCGGGAGGACCGACTCGACGATGACGTTGGGCCCCGCGACGGGGGACAGAAGCGGCGGCGTCACGGGATCGCAGACGACGGAATTGCAGTTGATGGAGCTGCACGTGACGTCGCCGCAGGTGAGCGAGTGATCGGCGATGTTACCGCACGTCAGGGAGGCGTCGGCGACTCCGGTGCAGCCGACGGGCAACGCGTTGTCGACGGTGTGGCACGTGACGTTACCGCAATCGAGGGGCAGAGCGACGTCGGCGGTCGACGGCAGGAGGTCGAGGTTGGTCGTCGTCACGACGATTTCCGCCGTCGAGATGGGCGTGACGTCGGCGAGGGGTTTGACGGCTTCGACGACGAACGTCGCCACAGGCGGAGGCGCGGGAGCCGATTTGCGTTTGGATCGGTTGCCCCGTCGGTTGGTCAGTCCGCTGCTACCTGAAAATCCAAACGAACAAAATCAATCCAACAACCTTTCAAAAAACGTCTGCCAAGTGGGTGTGGCACATAGCTTCCTCGTATCCATAACATAACTGTATAGATCATTGAAAATTATTATTGACTAAAGAACTTCGTTCAATTAGGAAAAGTAAATGTTGAATTAGGGTAAATTTATTGTTATGCAGGAGCGTAACTTGAGAAAATAAAGGTAGGCATGTTCAACTATTGAACAAACTATAAAGTATACCTAATAAGTCCGAACAATCCCTGAAAATTTCATCGAAATCGGTCAAGAACTCCGGTGTTATGCTTGTGGCAAGGATTTCACGTTTGTGCATGCGCAGAGGCTGCTATTGATCCGGGGGTCATGAAACTCATAGGGGACCATCTATACCCTAACCCGCACAATCCCTGAAAATTTCATCGAAATTGGTCAAGAACTCCCAAAGTTATGCCCGTAACAAAGATTTCACGTTTGCGCATGCGCAGAGGCTATCATTGATCCGGGGGTCATGAAACCTATAGGGGACCCCTAACCCGCACAATCCCTGAAAATGTCATCGAAATTGGTCGAGAACTCCCGCAGTTATGCGCGTAACAAAGATTTCACGTTTGCACATGCGCAGAGGCTACTATTGATCCGGGGGTCATGAAACCTATAAGGGGACCCCTAACCCGCACAATCCCTGAAAATTTCATTGAAATTGGTCAGGAACTCCCGGAGTTATGCGCGTAACAAGGATTTCACGTTTGCGCATGTGCAGAGACTACTATTGATCCGGGGGTCGTGAAACCTATAGGGGACCATCTACACCCCAACTCGAACAATCCCTGAAAATGTCATCAAAATTGGTCAAGAACTCTCGGAGTTATGCGCGTAACAAGGATTTCACGTTTGCGCATGCGCAGAGGCTACTATTAATCCGGAGATTATGAAACTCATAGGGGACCATCTACACATCAAACCAAACAATCCCTGAAAATTTCATCGAAATTGGTCAAGAACTCCCGGAGTTATGCGCGTAACAAGGATTTCACGTTTGCGCATGCGCAGAGGCTACTATTGATCCGGGGGTCATGAAACCTATAGGGGACCATCTACACCCCAACCCGCACAATCCCTGAAAATTTCATCAAAATCGGACAATAACTTCGTGTAGTTTTGCCCGTAACAAGGATTTGCTGACAGACAGACAGACAGACAGACACACAGACAGACACGGAACCAAAATTGTTCAGAAAGGTCTAAAACGCAAAATGCGAGTGGAATTTTTGATTTTGGAGACAAAAAAATTTTCACATTCCGAAAGTGAAAACAATGCTTCCGCTACTTTAGTAGACTCGGAAGCAATGTACCTAATAAGTCCGAACAATCCCAGAAAATGTCATCGAAATTGGTCAAGAACTCCCGGAGTTATGCGGGTAACAAGGATTTCACGTTTGCGCATGCGCAGAAGCTACTATTGACCCGGAGGTCGTGAAACTTATAGTTTACTATCTACACATCAAACCAAACAATCCCTGAAAATTTCATCGAAATTGGTCAAGAACTCCCAGAGTTATGAACAAGGACTTCACGTTTGCGCATGCGCAGAGGCTACTATTGATCCGGGCTCATGAAACCTATAGGGGACCATCTACACCCCAACCCGCACAATCCCTGAAAATTTCATCAAAATCGGACTATAACTTCGTGAAGTTTTGCCCGTAACAAGGATTTGCTGACAGACAGACACACAGATAAAAACGTCTGCCAAGTGGGTGTGGCACATAGCTTCCTCGTATCCATAACATGACTGTATAGATCATTGACAATTATTATTGACTAAAGAAGTTCGTTCAATTAGGCGATGTAAATATTGAATTAGGGTAAATTTATTGTTATGCAGGAGCATAACTTGAGAAAATAAAGGTAGGCATGTTCAACTACTGAACAAACGATAAAATATACCTAATAATAAAAATTGACATAAAATGTATACATCGTTCAATGATGGTTCATTATGGTTCGATCGAAGCTCGAGGCTA